>JAABKJ010000656.1:24015-46682 GCA_011634705.1 Andricus grossulariae | reverse complement strand
CGGTTTTATCAGAATTATAGCGCAATTAAGGTTAATAAATAAGTTCATACCTAGACTTATAATCAAGAATAAAACCTGCAGTTTGAATGTTGATGGTTGTTGTATCTACTGTCATGAGAATACTTTTAATACAGAACATGTGTATCATATTTTAGTAGAATGACAATTTTTTAATACTGCCTGATAAAAATTCTCTAAAAAAAATTATCATGTTAGTAAGTTTCACGAATGAACATTATAATTAATGATATAGTTCAAGGTCTTTTTATTTGCTTTCGTTGTAATTACGGTTCATCTCCTCTGGGGTAATGTTTACCATCAACCTGTAATTTTTAGTTTTTGTTTCTATTTATTAGAATGACAGTTTTAGAATTGAACTGTAACTTATTTGCATTAATCAGATGATAATCAAACAAATAAAGCACTACTGGAAGAGTCGAGATGGTTAGGAGAAAAACTGTTTATTTTCTCTGACCCACCTCTCTCTCTCCGCTCTAGATTTCTCCTAGCGTCAGATAGTACCCGTATTCTGTCAAGAATATGCTGCCTAATGGTCAGCAGCTTTGACTTGTTGAGTGTATGATGACGAATCGGCAGTTCGCGTGTGAACTCTCGGACCTTGGCAGTGAAATTACTGTCAGATGTTATGTAGTCAATCACACACTGAGTTGATGCATTCTTCTTTTGGTCTCATGATCAGCTGTTGGTTTTGTCTTACGGTTTGCATCCGCCAAAGTTCTTGCTGCATTATGCACACTACAATTGATAATCAGAATTCGGAATTTTCGGAAAAATCTCCACGAAGCTCGTCATTTAGTTCGGCCATATCGTTGGGTTTGAGAGAAACCTGGATGTTGATGTTTCTTCGGGCCCTGAAACCTCTCTTTCTCTGTTGTGGGCTTGTTCTGGCTGCGGTTGAGTAGGCGGTCCGCTTATACAACCCCTTTCCGGAGTTCCTGGACACGGTTTCGCAGACGTTGATGCGAAAAATGCTTAAAAAATCTGGGTGTTTCTCGCTCTACAGAGCATGTAGTCGCGCCATGTAACCTTCTCGTGTAGGGGCAATAATGGTATTGTAGCACTCCAGAAGCTTGTGTGTGTGTGTGTGTATGGAACGAAGAAACCGACCTTACAGAACCGTTTCAGCTTTTCGAGAAAATCGTGTTTTCATGGGACGGGCCCCTGCGAGTGTTAAATAAACGTCACATAAAACGCATTATATTTCGTTGAATTTTGAACGTACAGATTTGAGAATATGCTCTTGCGATCGGGCAAATACTGCAGGGTCCCTCTGGGAGCAACTGCCATCCATGAAAATGATAAAAGGTCATTTCCGGGAAATATTCTTTATTTTATCACATATTGCTTTTGTTATTAATATTCTCAATAAGTTGTTGGTGATTTATCGATATAATATGTTTTTTTAATTATTTCAGAATGTTACATTTGTCATGGATGCAAACAAAGGAAAGGTAATTTAAAGCATGCTAAGTGAAAAGTAAGAAATAAATATCACTTTAGTATTGTGAACGTGTCCCACGTCTTATAAGTTGTATTGATTCGTCCTTGCGCATCTACGCTAGCTCCGCCTAAATGGGAACAAATTTCGGATAAGGGAAATTTGTGTACCAGATGTTGCACATTAAGAAATTTGTCTGTTACCAATAATTATAATTGTTCTTATATTTTGTATATTAAGTACAATTGCATTGAAAGCCTATTCAAATTTATGTTATACTGAATGTATCTAATGATTCGTACTTCTTGTTTATGCATCATATTTAAAAATTGCAGACAGTCGTGTGAATCTTGTCAGAATTAAAGGATATATGAATAAGAATTAAATTAAATTTATTTTTGCCTAACCTTGTGCTTTAAGATATAGGATGTTCACCTCGGCATGGAAGTCAGGCATAATTCGACCCCTTCTGTCTATAGCACTTACACCCTTCATTAACAAAAACAATGTATTTCCCCCCGGTTATTCGTGCTTTAGGAAGAGTTTTTTGGTTACTTTTGCAAAAATTAGAGTCCATATGAGTAAGCGTGAAATCGCTAGCCTCGTTCGCAGGGTTTCTCTGAAATACAAGTCAGCGAGGTCGTATTATCAAGTTTTTAGGTTACGCTCAGGTCTCCGTGCATCGCGGTGAACGGGAGACGGTAAGTATCCTCATGCTAGATTTATTTATTGAAGCGTATTACGAAGCATTGCTTTTTCTAAGTCAAACGTGGACTTGGTTATTTCATCAGGGTTCATGCGAGTAGAAATGGTAGCGAGATATAATCTGGTGGTTTTACCGTACTTGCTTGCCTATTTTATTCTTAGACCCCTATCTTCCGTCACTTGCATACTAACTTTCAGCAGCGTTGAAGCAGATCTCCGCTACGGAGAGGTTTACTTCCATGTTTGCAAAAATCGCCGTCATTGCAACGAGCTGCAGCATCGCCCTAGATACCCTGGACCACCCAAACCAGCCTTGCCCTTCCTTGAGGCATATCGCCGTTATGGAGTAGATTACTTCCGTATCGGTGGACAACACCTTTGTCGCAACTAACAGAATAATAATAATCAATCACACTAATCACAGACTAGTCAGACCAATCACAGACTAATCAGACTAATCACAGACTAACCTCAATTTGCATAATTATGCCTTACCTGGCATTTCGATTTCATTCTTATGAACTTCTTTTATATATTTTTATAAATATATTGATGGTTGATATTATTGTTTAGGAATCTAATATTTTTAATTAATATAACTAATTCCTTTCATTTTATATTTCGATTATATTCTATATAAAATAATGAATTCTTTAGATTCAAATTCGTTTTTCATGCTTTCAAATCTTAAATAAATTTTTTAAAGAAATTGTTGAATGAATCGTAACAGTGCATTTACTTTTAGGATTTTGTAAAAGTAACCATGTTTTCAGTAATGATTTAAATCTAAATATTGTTCTTCTCCTTGCATATAAAAACTTTCTATTACAATGGTATGCACAAGGAAGAATTGGAAATCCATCTCACTATGAAAATAAATTATGAATTAAATACAAAAATTACTACAGCTTTAAATTTCAATCCGATCGGAAAGTGAAAGATCTGCTTTTGCACGAGGCTTATTGTTCCAAAAGAATTTTGTCTACAGTATTGATAAAAAATATGTTCTCCAAAATAGTATATTATATAACTAGGGAGAAAGCATAAGACACCGTCGCTGCAAGTTATTATGCACAAGATGGAATAAACTCCTGATAAAGGAATGTACGTAAGTAAATCGTAAATATACGCAAATACGTAAATAAATCGTAAATATACGTACATACGTAGATAAATCGTAAATATACGTAAATTCGTAAATGAATCTCTGTACCTGTTCCTTGTAGGATAAGGCATGGATATGGCGATATAGCAGATCTTTCACCACTTCAGAGAATTGCCTGTGTTTTACCCGGGTTAAGAGTGAGACCATTCTTTCAGGCCCAAATGATAACGCAGACGATATCCTTCTGGACTAGAACAAGTAATCTACTCGGTGAAGAAATTGGTCCTTTGCTCATTCATGTTTTATGCAGTGATCGCCGCATGCATATGCGCTCAATTTCAATTAATTAATATCTGAAATCCATAAAATGCCTGACTAGAGCCGTACGCCAGCAAGCAGTAGACCACTGTCCCCGGGAATGATAGCGTTCCAGACGACCTTGTAACAAAAACACTGCCCACGGGAGTGATTATGCCCCGGGCGACTCATCTGACACGCGAGAGATACCAGCTTTGAGTAAGGCACCGTCTGGAAATCTGCTTTACATACATCATTGTAAGTCAGTCGGTTATTCGAGTTTGCGGCCATTGCAAGTGTAATTTTCAAAAATTCATAAATTGTATGTAATTATGTAAGCAGTTAATACCAAACATTATGTATTGCCGCACGGACGAATATTGTATCCGTCTTAGCTACACAATAAGTATAAGATTGCGCGGGGTATCAAATCATAAACAAAAGATCCAAATTTTTCACAAAAAAATTGAAATACAAAACAAAAATATAAACTGTCAATGTCAGTTAGTATATCAGGCCTGACTCAAGGCGCATGCAACAGGGCAGCAAGTAAAATAACGAGACTCAGGACTGCGTCCTGAGACGATTGCGGCTTGGCAGCCAGTAACTAACAAGTCCCGAAAATGTGTCTTGGGACGACTGCCACTCAGTAGAAATTAACAAGGGCCCAATAATGTGTCTCTCGGACAGTGGCACTTCAGAACAATTCAACAAGTCAGTTCATCCCGTGTATCATATATCTGTGATGCCCCGCGAGCCATTATCCGACTCGAAGGACCAAAAAGTTAGCGAATCAATGACGGCTGGCGTGGGACAGCGAAGAGAACAACGTATTGTCACTTTAAATTGAATGGAATAAAAAAAGCTTATTTAAAAAAGTTAAAATCAACCGATATTTGAAAGGGCTAGTCGAGATTCTATTAATTTACTTTTATTATAATCTGACTTAATACAATTCAACAATGATCCGAGTACCAACCCGCGGGTCTATTCCAGCACGTCACGTTTGATATACATAACAAATATTTAGATAGTTTAGTAAACACAGCCCAGATGTAGGCCCCGAAAACTACCACCACTTTTTCTCAGAACGATCGATTCCGATGCAGCTAGAGTTATATGAAATCCAAGACTCGTCACTTTCCACAACACCAAAAGATGATCATGTCGGGAAAATCACTTCACATCACAATAATCCGACAGGGAAAAAACATAAGACACTGCTAGTGGATCACTGATCACTTCACGTCACTATAATTCAAAAAAGAGAAAAACTGGACACATTATCGCGAGTGCGGCACGAAGTTCGAAAACAGAGCTGAAAAGAGAATGAGAATACCCAGCCAAGCGAGCTACCACAATAATACCACTAATGCTTTACATCCGTGGTCGAGAGTTCAATAGCGTCAGCGACAAAATCCCAACAATGACAAACCTTATGAGGAATAGTAATAATTTTTCAATTATAAAATTATTTTAGATTTCAACTAAATAAATTGAATAGGCTCAAAAACAGTATTAACAAGAAGGTTCTGATTTAGGGTGGGATACGAGTAAGAAAGAGAAGATTCTGGGCGCTGGCATACGCCGACGACATAGTAATTCTGACAAGAGAGGAAGGGAGGTTAAGGTCAATGATAAAATGATCAGAAAGGTATTTGGAGATGAAGAAAATGATATAAACACAGAAAAGTAAAAAGTAGTCAGATTTAGAACAGGAGGTGGGAAGATTAGGGAAGAGGTATGGACACAGAAAGATAAGACAATAGAAGAAGTTATTGAGTTCGCCTATCTTTCGTTTATTTTCAGGTGGAATGATAGAGTAGACGCATATTTAAGTGCGACAGTAAGGAAGACCAGAATAACTAAAAAGCACGTATGGGGAATTTTGGAAAGATTATTTTTGAATTACTTCAGAAGATGGATGCTGTTGTTCGATTTTTTGGTTGCGAGTATTTATAGTATCGAAAGAAGCTAACAGAGAGTGCATGCATCTTAAAACGGGGCAAAGAGTGTGTAGGTTTGAAGAGAAAGTAATATTGAGTGAAGGAAGACTCCAAGTAAAGGAATGCGTAAAAGAGAAAGAAAGTGGGAGAATAAATGGTAGAGGAGTGGAACTGGAGAAGAATATTTTTAAATGAGTTGGATAACAGAAAAGCATGTGAGAGAAAAGCATTTGGAAGGAAAGATAATACATGAGAATGCAGAAGAAAAAGAAAAGAAAACACAGAAACAAAGAGGGGTATAGAAAATCTGGGATTCAAAGTATAATGAAAAGTATAAGGCTTGAGAGAGATGGGTGAAAGAGGGAGTCAAAACATAATAGTGATATAATAATAAAAGATATAATAAGATGTCGCGATACTAAATATTACACATAGCAAAACCTTATGTTAAATGCATTTTATTCCTGCTTCTAGTAAGAGGAGATTTGGTATTTACAACCTGTAAAAACCCAGAAATAACTGAAAATTCAGTGGACGAAAGTCCACTCCCGCGTACATAGAGGTAGTTTTTTAAAATTCATGTTTCATTTAGTACATTTCTTGACCTATTTTGTTCTGGATTCCTCAGAACAATCGTTGCTTCTCCATACCTTTTACGTAAACTATACCTGCATATGCTGGCCAGATTGCGATATTCGTGGCGAAAAAGTTTTAATATGGTTTCATATTGGATTTCTTGCGAGAAACACGAATCTGAATGTTTTAAAACGATAACTCGAATAGTTTTCGAGATATCCATTTTTTTCCTTTTTTCAAATTTACATAATTTCTTAAAGTTCATTTCGACAGGGGATTTCTAAAGAGAAAAATATTATTTCTTTGGCCAGTTACAGGGCTGCGTTTCCGCCCCCTGTGAGGCGTTAGAATGGCATAGGGGTGTAACCTCGCCTTATTTCTGTGACCAGTTACAGGGGTGCCTTTTCGCCTCCCATTAAGCGTTGGAAAGGGGTAGGTATTGTGAGCAAACCAGGTGTCACAAAAAAATAAACAGCTATTTAATTCTGGATTTTCAAATTATATTCAAATATTATTTTAGAGCCGAAAATTAATTATTCTCTGATTTGTAACACTATTATTGCACTTTAGAATGATGACAATGAAGAAAGGGGTTAGCTCAAACGAAGGAAAACATTCCTTTACGACTTTAAGAGCAAAATTTAAAACAATTGCAAGGAACTTGAATTCCATCGCGGAGATTACCAATAGGATTAAAACTAAAAGAGGCCTATTCATAGAAAAAAAGGATCTGAGAATATTGCTAAAGATGAATGCCAATCGAAAAGGTTGCGGTCGAGCGCGCGCTCTTTCTCGCGTGCGGGAGGGGGGATTAAGCATGGCCCCTCCTCCATGCTTACGAGTAGATGATAATGGTGCACCTCGACAGTTGATAACGATCTTACCAAGCAGTGTCTCTCTCAAACTCGCGTAGCATGCCGGCTACACAAGCTAATCCAACGTCAAAATAAAGCCACGCGTTTTTAATAGGCTGTGACTCCAAACGTTTAATCTATATTATTTCTTTCTATGCTAGAATTATGAAGAAGAGTTTGGAATAATATATATCAGAGATTAGATTCCGGTTGAAATACTTGACTTGAAATCATGAAGATTTCGAATACAAAAATCCTACACGTTAGTGCCACGAAAAGAACAAACGAAAATAAGAGACCAGCTATTTATAAAGAAATTTCGGGTCTAGAAGTTAGAATTTGGGTTTGCAGAGGAAAGATATGAGAAACCTAGTTGGTCACAAGTTCGAGCAAAGACCCATCACGGTAAGAGAAAATTAAATCGCCGGATCGTAGAAGGGCATATAAAGTCTGATGGCTGGTGGCGGGAGGGCCCCTTGGCATTTTTAAAAACATTCACAAATATAAATTTTTTAAACATATATTCTTATTCAAAATTTAAATGCACATCTTTTTCCCTTCTTGAAAAAAGTTGTAGCTCTGTTCATTCTTGAAATAATTGCAATAAACGCGAATTTTGAAAACTGAAAACTGAAAAGATTTATACTTCAAATTTGGAGGAATTATATTTCAAAGTATACTTTAAACGGTAGAGCAGTTTACATTTATTTGTTTTGTTATGAAAAATGGTTAATAATGTTTTTCTAGGTAAGTGTACGAAAATGCTTTCAATATTTTCAATTTCAAAGTCTCTCGAGGTAAGTTTGATTTCCGGATAAACATAATACGTAGAAGGATTTTGTTCATTATAATTATTAAAAGTGCCTACCTGTCCAGTAGGGTAAAAAATCTGTTCTGAAAATTTGTATGTGAAAATTTTCTATTTCTCTGTTCAGGGCAAAAGGCTTTGTGTATGTTTGCAAAACATGCCAAGAAAAATATGTAGAAAAAAACATATAGAAGAAAGAGAAAGACAGAAAGAAGGAGAAAGAAAGAGAGCATAATTATTATTATTATTGGGAAACTATGAACTACATAAAAAATTAACCGGTTTATACTTGATTTCAGAAATAATTCCTTATATTATTATAAAAAGACACAGAAATCGATGTTGAAAAATACAATTTTCCAACTTTTGTAGATGGCTGTGCCTATCCAGCTAAAAGGCGCCTCTGAGTTATGTGCTCGCGGCGCTGCTCGAGAGAATAAAACACTCGTAGGTTATTACCACTTTGTTCAATTAAAGTGAAACTTCACAGAAAACTTCTAAATATTCTAATGAACATTTCATCCGCCGGAAGTTTTTGATAGCTTGAACCTAACTCGATAGACTTTGCGATTGAAAATATTGAAACCATTTTCGTATACTTACCTAGAAAAACATTATTAACATTTTTTCATAACAAAACAAATAAATTTAAACTACTATACCGTTTAGAGTATTCTTTGAAATATAATCCCTCCAAGTTTAAAGTGAATATCTTTAATATGCTGTGAATTAGAGCGAGTTGAAGTGAGAAAAGACGGAATTTTTTCAGTTTTTAAAATTCGTGTTTTTTGCCATTATTTCAAGAATGAACACAGCGACAACTTTTTTTGAGAGAAAAAAAGATGCGCATTTAAATTTTGAATGAGAATATATATTTGAAAAATTAAAATTTGTGAATGTTTTGAAAAATGCTAAGGGGCCCTCCCGCCACCAGCTATCAGACTTTATATGTCCTTCTACGATGCGGCGGTTCAATTTCTACATAAAATTTTCTTCTTAACGGACGTCCTATCCATTATACTACAATATAAGGTATTTCGGTACTCATTTCGGAACATTATCTCGTACATAAACGATGTTTCTTTACAGAAAATTTCTTAATTAACGTAAACCTGAAAATATCTTCAATAAACAATTTCCACAAATTTTAAGCAGGTAAATATTTCATTATTTTACATGTTTATTGTGTGAAAAAAATCAAGCAAATCCCAACTGTTTCGGTTCGATGCAAGATAAATACCTAGCGTCCCTCCACTACAAGCATATTCATCCGCAAAGAAATATTTTTCAACAAAAATTGCACTATATGGCTGTTTATCAATGACATTTGCTTGGAGCAATTGAAACACACAATGTTCAAATTATTTGCATTCTGCGAGTACTCTTGCATCGATTTAAGATGATTTTCATTAGATGCAAACCGCTATTGTAGAGTGAATAATGATTTTGTGAAAAATCTCGATTTTCGCATACTGCAAATAAACATATAATAAATAAACAAATAAAAGTGCAATAATCTCTGTCTAAGGTGCTTTTGAAAATTTGGCGCCCTACAATTTAAAAAAATGAATTGCGGATTTGGGAAAAATTGAAGACTGTAGACCTTTTGAACGAAAAAAATGCATTTCCTCCCATATCCCCGCGGTGCATCTTACCATACTAGAGTGTGCACTTCAACATTTCTATTATTACTGCAAATATTATCCGATTTTCATTAATCTTGTTTTCACTTTCTTGAAATAATGTGAATAAACTATTTCTGCTAATTAAAATTGAATCACGCGATGCTTTCATAATTTCAGTTTTTTTAACCGGCCTGCATCTCATAACAATGAAAGGGTGATTCGTTTCGGGTAATTCGATGCGCTCCCCAGTCTCCACTCGCGCTCTGGGGAGTCTGCCTCCTAAATTTGATGAGGGTCGATTGGCTAGATCTCGAAAATACACACTCAGCTAGTACTGAGATTCACTGCATTTTTTTCTATTGTTCTTTTGTTTTTATTTATAACGTAAAATAGAAACATTTTTTCGAAAAACCGAGACTTAGCAACAAAAGAGACACGTATGTAGATGAGGTATACGAAAAATCAGACAAAAATATTCAACCGTGTGGCCGGAAACTGCAAATCCATTTTATAATGCTCTTAAATCCCCTTAAGGATGTCTTGTCATTTGAAATTAGGCTTACCGTGAAACTTTTAAAAGATACAAAATTCTAACATTATTTTTTCGTTACAGACCTGATGCCTCCACTCCACTTTATAAACAGTAGGTTCAGCTCGAATCAAACAGTCAAAATAGACGTCTGTTCCCTCACGAATAGTATCTGGATTGAGGGAGGTTCCAAGTCTTATTATAGTCTCCGGTACGTCTGTAATTTAAGGAAAAAATGTTTATTAAATTAAAAAATCATCAAGGAATACAACAGCGTTGAAGGAAAATTAAATTATGATTTACAAGCTCACATTGTATTTCTAGAATCCAAACGTCTTCTATCGGGCCGGAGGACATGATTGAATTTTCAGCACGGCAAGATAAATGTCTCCCAGCGTCTTCTTTTGTTGCCGTAAACGACAACACGCTCTTAGTTGTGTTACCGTCACTGGAAGTCTGTAACAATATTAGAGTTATGATTTTTTTTAGTAGATCAATTTTATTTCTTTATTTGTCTTCTCTGCTTTTCTCATCGCATACCGTAAAATGGGGATAAGCGGCTCGTGTAGGGAAAACCGGCTCACCAGCAACTTTATCTTTCATAATTAATTATCTCTTTCTCTGAAGGCAACTTTAAAAATTAGGGGTTGTTTTCTTTCTCACAAATTCTAAACTATATTTTATATCTTTTTTATGCAGTTTCGTTAGTTGTAACGAATTAAAAATTGCATTCGTATAAGTTAGAATGAATTCATTGAAATTCAGTGAGTTGTATTACAATGAAGGCTATATCTAGATTCACAGAAATTCGGTGCGCGTAAAATAAACTCATAAGTAAATTACATTCTCAGTACGAAAGAGTAAAAAATTATAGATGAGCCATTTCGATGACTCAAAGACAGAAAAAAAATGTCCAGATAACTCTTTATCACTTTTTGAGCTGATTAATCTGATTTCTGAGTAAGATATGTCAACCGTGTCTGGAAATATTTTTCAGAAGTATTTAGTAAATTAATAAACGAGATACTTTGAGTAAATTCAATGCAGCATCGAGGACATACATCTAACTTCCTTTCCTTATTAAAAAGACCATTTTCCTGCAGAAATGCTCACGTTACACATTAATATTTTAATACCAATTATAATATTATAATTTAGTTAATTTAATAATAATTTATAATATTTAACTTAAATAATATAATATAATACTTGAACTAACAGTATAACTGCTGATGGCAACTTTAAGACATTTTTTAATGTTGCCTTATATGGTATCTAGTATCATAAAACTCAATAAGAAAAGGTATTTCCTTTTATCCTTTTAATGATGATCTATTTTTAAACTTTGACTCAAGCATATGAGGTTCTAAGGTTCACATAAAAACTCTTTGAGGTAAGTAATCTCGTGTGTCACAATACATGCAAGTCGGAAACTTGGCGCAAATATTCTTCGTGGCTTAAAGAAGGTATATATCTGAAAAATATTATATTTTCATTCCAGTTTTTCGAAAATAAAAAAAAATTAGACAATAATTGAAGTAAAATAACTTGAAATTCCACTGAGTTTCGTTCAATTCCGTCGAATATCATGAAATTTTATGGTCTTATATTCACTAAGCGAAATGAAAAAACGATGTTCAAAACAACCTGTAGGTCACAATAAAATTCTGCATCGATTTGCAATGCTTTTTTTCCGAAAAATTCAGCACTGAATTCTCAAGCAATCTATTGAGGCCGATTTTTGAATTTTTCTTTCTTTAAATTTTCATAGAGCTGCAAATAGCGAAAAAATGTTGATTTTAAAAATTTTTCTTTTTTATTTTCTGTGAAAATTTTTCTCAGTGGCATCAGGCTTCAGGTTATTTGTTATAAATAAATATTTGCAACAAATAGCAAGTATGATGGATTATGTGAAGTTTATTTATGCATCTAAATCGCTCGTTCACAGCAACGAGGTGAAATGTGATCATAAAAATGTGGCATCCGATATCATTTGTTAACTTTATCAACAAATAATATAAACAAATGCATGATTTAAACAGTTTTAGGCAGAAACAAACCGAATTTTTTCTTGATTGTCTTCGAATCTCATTGCCTGTGATATACATTATTGTATTTTTGTCATCTAATATAATTGGTTAAATTAATCAACAATAAAATGAACAAATGTAAACAAATGCATGAGTTGAACAGTTTAATGCAGAAGCGAACCGAATTTTCGTCCGATTGTCTTCGAATCTTTTTGCTTATAATTCACATTAATTTATTTTTGTCATCTGATATAATTTGTTGAATTTATCAACAACTATTATAAACGAATGCATGATTTGAACAGTTTTGGGCAGAAAAAAAACGAATTTTTTCTCGATTGTCTTCGAATCTCATTGCCTGTGATATACATTATTGTATTTTTGACACCTAATATAATTTGTTGAATTTATCAACAATTATTATAAACAAATCCATGATTTGAACAGTTTTGGCCAGAAACAAACCGAATTTTCTTCCAATTGTCTTCAAATCTTATTGCCTACGAATCACATTAATGTATTTTTGTCATCTGATATAATTTGTTAAATTTATCAACAATTATTATAAAAAAATGCATGATTTGAACAGTTTTCAGCAGAAATGAACCGAATGTACCGAATGTACACTGGAATATCCAGATCATGGAATTGTTGATTCATATTTATATTACTCGTTGATGAAGTTGACGAATTATATCAGGTAACGAAAATGAATCGATGAGCATCGCAGGCAATAAGACTTGAAGACCAGAAAAAAATTCGGTTCAATTCTGCATAAAACTGTTAAAATCATGCATTTGTTGATAATAATCATCGATAAATTTAACAAATTATATCAGATGACAAAAATTCATCAATGTGCATCACAGAAAATGAGATTCGAAGACAATCGGTAGAAAATTCTGTTCGTTTCTACCTAAAACTGTTCAAATCATGCATTTGTTTATATTATTTGTTGATTAAGTTAACAAATGACATTGGATACCACATGTTCATGATCACATTTCACCTCGTTGCTCTGAACGAGCCATTTCGACGCATAAATATACTTCACAAAAACATACTCCAACATACTGGCTATTTGTTGCAAGTATTTGTTTACAACAAATAACTTGACATGACAACACATAAAAATTTTTTTCATCCCATCGATCCTTGTGCATCAAACATGAGGCCTGATGCCACTGAGAAAAATTTTCACAGAGAATTAAAAAGAAAAACTTGAAAAAATCAACATTTTTTTCGCTATTTGCAGCTGTATAAAAATTTGAACAAACAAAAATTAAAAAATGCGCCTCGACAGATTTCTTGAGAATTTGATGCTAAATTTGTTGAAAAAAATTACAAATCGATGAAGAATTGTTACCCCCAGGTTATTTTGAACAAGGGTATACTAAGTATTAATAATAACATACATGAAAGTACATTTTTTTTAACCAACTAAAACCTTTAAAAAACCAAATGGGGCAACAAAATTGCACAAGAAGGCTTAAACAGAATTAGGTTTATCAAAAAACAGTTTTTTGAAAAATAAATAGTCAAGAAATTCAATTTATGCAAAATCATTGCACAAAAAGAGTTAAAATAAGAGAAATATGTTTATAAAAAACATCGTGAAACAGCTCATTAGAGACATATATATGACAATTGAAAAAAGAGGGAGAAAAAAAGAGACATCCAAAACCACCTCTCTATCCTTTCTTTATTATTTATCTGTCTTTTTTATACTACCAGGGTCTAACATGTTTCGAGGCCTTTTAGGCATCCTCATCAGGGAAATTTTAATAGGAAACTAATATGGAATATTTATATGTTATGCTCATATTAGTTAAAAATGAGAATTAAATTTGAAGTTAATTATGAAGGAATTATCAACACTATTTATATTTTTATCTTTAACATTTTTGAGAATTAATTGTATCTTAAAAGTAACGAAATTTAATGAACATTTAAAAATTTAATTAAAATCTAAATAAAAAAATCTTGAGAATTTATTCGACAGTTTATCGGTTTGAAATATCTCATGAAATCGAATTCAAGAAAACTTGTATTTCAATCTATATTTTGTTAACGCGCAAAATCAAGGCGTTTATCGATCAAATCTAAATTATACTTATTTAGGGTTCTCATACGCTACTTTTCCACATAGTTCTACTTCTGATACTTAAAAAGTCTAATTTTGAAGCGAAAAAGATTAATTTTTACAAAACAGTGGAATTTTGAACACGAGAATATGAATTTTCAACAACAAAATTAATTTTCAACGAATCAATAGAATTTTCAACAAAATTGATAAATTTTAAACGAAGAAGTTTCTACAATTGGCATTAATTTTTAACTAAATAGTTTTATCAATGGATGTCATGCTAGTTTATAAATTTTTTAAACTAAAGAGTGGAATTTCTAAACTGAAAAAGATCAATTATAAACCAAAAATGGTATAGTTAAATTTTAAGTTAAAAAAATTAATTTTTAACCAAGAAAAAATATAATTTTCAACCATGAAGATTACTTTTCTTCCAAAACGAAGACTTTTCTATCAATAACATTAATTTTTAACTAAATAGTTTTAACAACGGATGTGATGCTAATTTATAAAATTTTTTAACTGAAGAGTGGAGTTTCTAAAATGAAAAATATCAATTATTAACCAAAAATGATGAAGTTAAATTTTAATTTAAGAGAATTGATTTTCAATAAAAAAAAAGTTTCAATCAGTTGAATATTCAACAAAAATTAAAACACTTTTTATTTATAAAAATTTATTTTTAGCAAAAAGAAAACGAATTTTTAACACAGAAGATTAATTTTCTACAAAATAAGCCAATTTTCAACCAAGAAGATTACTTTTCTACCAAAAAGACGAATTTTGAACAAATTTAATAAATTTTCAACTTAACAGTTTAAACCATGGATTTGATGCTAGTTTCTCAAAAGTGTTAACTAAATAGTGAAATTTTTATACTAAAAAAATCAATTTTCAACCAAAAATGGCGTTTTAGAATTTTCGTTTAAGAAAATTAATATGAGATACAAAAAAGAATTTTCTGCAAAAGAGTTTAATTATTTACCGAATAGTTGAATTTTCGACGGAGGTGTTTAATTTTCAAGCGAAAAAGACGAATTTCCCACAAAGCATTGAATTTTCAACCAGAAAATATAAATTTTTAACACAAAATGTAACATTTGTTATTCTAACAAAAATATGTTTTAATTTCAAATAAAAAATTGGATTTATTCAACAAAAGCTAACTATCAACAAAATACTTGAATCCTGAATGAAAAAAGATTAATTTTCAAATAAAGAGTTGCAATATAAACAAAAAAATGTATCTTTTACCAAAAAAGATAAATCTTTAACAAAATACCTAAACTTGTAGCCAAATAGTTAAATTTTCTACCAAACTGTTGAATTTTTAAGTTTGAAATACAAATTTTCCACAAAACATTTAAATTTTTAACGCAAAAAAATTAAATTTTTTACTGAAATGGATTAATGTTTAGCCAGACAGTTGCATTTTTAACGAAAAAGGTGAAATTTGTGTACACAGAAAGAGGTGGGTTAAAAAAAAAAAAAAAACGTAATCAAGAATAAGAAAAATGGAATCAAATTGATGAATTCTCAAGCTAAAAAAACGAATTTTCAATAAAATAGGTGAATTTTCAATAAACAAAGTAATGCAATTTTAAACCAAATAATACAATTCTTAACCAAAAAAGATAAATTCTTAACCGAGTTCGAGTCCGAGGCCTGTGATCATTAAGTCGAGAAATCATAAAAAATCATTTATAGTAATTAAATAATGAAGTAATAATAATTATTAACACAAACAAAAAGCCGTTTAATTTAATTCGTAACCAAATTGGAAAACATAAATAAAAAGCCTTTCGAAATATGTCACATAAAATAATCATTATTCTTATTATTTTGTAAAAGTATATTTCATTAAGTTAATTAAAATAAAAAGTTTGATAGCCATTGAATTTGTATTTTGATGTTCATCTAAGTAATAAGATAAAGTTTTACAAAATAATGATTTTATGTCAAATATTTAAGAAGGCTTTTAATTTGAGTTCATGTGTTTACAGGTTTTAAAGGTAAACAATTTATTTTTATATCGCAATTCGGTTACAGAAAAAAACTTACATGGCTAATATTTCTATTATTTTTATTATTATTACAACATAAAATAGCCGGATTTACGATTCTCCTTGCATCAGTTACAATTTGAAATAGTAAAATTGATTAAATTCCAGGAAATCTTCAGACATTTACTGGAAAATAAACAATTGTCCTTCAATTCAAAGCAGATAATTTCTCGTAAGTTGTATTGATAATTACTACTAATTCTTTATTTAATTACTATAAATGATTTTTCATGATTTTTTGATTGAATGAATACAGGCCTCGGACTCGGTTTTAATTAATCTTTTTTGGTTAAAAATTGTATTATTTGGTTTATAATTGAATTATATTGTTGAAAGTTAAAGCACTTCGTAAAAAGTCATACTTTTTAGTTGAATGCTGAACTATTTTGTTAAAAATCCGTCTTTTTGACTTGAAATTCGACTAATTTAATTGAAGTTTTTTTCTTTTTTCTTTACAAAAATATTTTCTTGGTTGAAAATTCATCTCTTTCTATACTGTTTGGATAAAAATTAATCCGTTTAATTTAAATAATAACGTTTTTGTAACAAATTCAACTGTTTTATAGAAAATTTGTATTTTTGGCTCGAAAATTCAACAATTTGCTAAAAAAGTTAATTATTCGATAAAAAATTTATGTAATTTTTTTTTAAATTTATCTTTTTTGTTATAAAAATTTTCTAGTTAGAAATTTAAATGTTTGATTGAAAATTGATCTTTTTTTTAGATTACCTTAAAAATTTATCTTTTTAGGTTGAAAATTTCACTTCTTGGCTTATAAAAATTTAATTTTTTTGGTTGAAGATTCATAATTTTAATTAATTTTTGTTGTTGTTATAAATTAATTTTTATCAATTGAAAATTTAATTATTATGTTGACCATTCAACTGATTGGTTGAAAATGAACTTTTTTGTTGAAAATTCATATTCTGAGGTTGAAAATTCGTTTTTTTTTTGCCAAAGAGCAATTTTTCAACGGCAATGTTAATTATGTTGTTAAACATTCAACTAACTGGTTGAAAATTAGCTTTTTTGTTACAAACTCATATTTTGGTGTTAAAAATTCAACTGTTTTGAACAAATGGCGTCTTTTTCAGTTGAAAATCCAACACATTGGTGGAAAATTTAACGATTTGGTACAAAATTAAACTGTTTATAGAAAATTCGTTTTTGTATTAAAAATTATTTCGCTTAAATGAAAATTGAACTACACTTTTTGTTAAAAATTGATCTTTTTAGCTTCAAAATTCCAGTATGTATTTAAGTTTTTTTATAAAGTAGCATCACATTTATTGTTGAAACTATTTAGTAGAAAATTTATGTAATTTGTTGAAAATTTGTCTTTTTGGTAGAGAATTAATCATCTTGGTTGGAAATTCAACTATTTAATTGAAAATTTATGTATATATTTCGTTGCAAATTCATCTTTTTTGGTAGAAAATGAATCTCGTATGTTGAAAAATCGTTTTCCTTTTGATAAGAATTAATGTTTTCAACTTAAAATTGAACTATTTTGTTAAAAATTTTACTTATTGGTTGAAAATTACTCTTTTTTGTTTAAAAAATCATATTCTGAAGTTGAAAATTCAAATGTTTTGTAGAAAATTCAGCTTCTCGTTTGAAAATTTAACACATTGGTAGGAAATTTAACTATTTGTTAAAAAATTAAACTTTTTTGTAGAATATTTTTGATTGAAAATTAATTCTCTTAAAAGAAAATTTAACCACACCATTTCTGGTTGATAATTTATCTTTTTTAGTTTGGAAATCTCACTGTTTGGTTAAAAAAAATGTTAGAAACTAGCATCACATCTATTGTTCAAACTATTTAGTTGAAAATTTATGATTTGTTTTAATTTGACTTTTTGGTAAGAAAAGTAATCTTTTTGGTTAAAAGTTCAACTATTTGGTTGAAAATGTACGTATTTTGTTGAAAATTTATATTTTTTGTAGAAAATTAATCTTCTGTGTTGAAAATTCGTCTTCTCTTTGATAAAAATTAATTTTTGTAACTGAAAATTTAACTATTTTATTGAACATTCAACTTTCAATTCAACTTTTTTAATATGTGACATAGAATCATTATTCTTAAAATTTTGTAAAAGTATCTCACATCAATTAGATGGAAATAAAAATAAAAGTTTAGATAGACATTTAATGTTTGTTTTCATTGAAGTCCATTCACATCGATTTCCGTCGAATTCTATTGAATACCATCAAGTACTATTCAATTTCATTGCAATCTACGGAATTTTCTGGACCTCAGTTTATTTCATTCTGATATATTTAAATTCACTTAGAATTAAATAAATTTGACCTTGAAAAACTAATCTTAGAGTCGGTTGAATATCTTGATGTTACTTCGAATTATTTAATTACATATAAAATATTAAGTTCTATTGAAAATCTTAAAATCATTTCAATTTATTACATTTTCGTAAAATTCCGTTCCATCCTAGTGACATTCATTGTCGACTTGTATTGAATTCCTTTTAATCGTTTTAAATTCTGGTAAGTTCCACTTAATTCCCTCAAAATTAAATTAAATACCATAAAATTCGAGTCAATTACGACGAAATCTAATGAATTCTTTTAAATTCAGTTCAATTGACTTTAAGTACATTTGAATTAATTTTGATTTAAATGAATTGACCATAAATTAACTTTAATTCAGTCGAACTCACATTGAATTTCATCGAATTCTATTCTATTGAATTCAATTTCGTTGATTTCATTTAAATTTTGTTAAATTCTAATAATCCTGTTGAATTCTATTTTATTTTCGAACTGTCTATTGTTACGGAATTTTCTATAAAACGAACCGTAATAATTGGCATTGCCAATTGAAGACTGGACTGAGACGAAACGATTTACATAAAACTTTATAAAATACAATATATATAAATACTTCCGATAAAAAACATTGGCTGAAATCGTTTTGTATGAAAGTTTCAATTTTTCTTCATTCTGAAATTGTTTAATTTCATTTAATTCGAAAAAAATTATCCCTGAAAAATTACTCGAAATTGTCATAATATTCTGCAATAATAGTCAAACGAGAACGCACAAGAATATATCCTCGAACAAGAAACTTAAATTGCAATTCCAAAGTGACACGGTACACCAATCTGGTATTTTCTTTACCTAATGTTTCCAAAAAGGTTCAAAATAAGAGAAAGAGAATATAATGAGGAGAAAAATTAGTTGGTAGTGATAGAAAATATTTTAATTTCTTATTGGGTCAAAATATTCTTTTTGTCTATCAAGATGGTCTTCGAAAAAATGCATCAGATAATGAGCCTTCTTCTACATTTTCCTAGAAAATAAATAACCCCCAGTTTTGTTAAATTTCCAATTAAATTAATTTAAAATAGAATATAATAATTTCTTATTTAATCACCAAAAAGGGTTTATCAAAAGAGTATGTCTAGATGGAAAATACTAAGATTGTAAAATATAATGGATGAATGAAGGATGGCAGTACGGAACTAGATAAGGGACCGTACTCAAATTACGTGATATCATATGAATTTAACTTTACGCATCAGAGAAACCAGGTGAGTGAAAAATAAACCTAGCCAAGAACAATTTAGAAAAAGGTCAGGGAAAATAAAAAATTGGCTAGGGAAAAATCAGGACATTTTTAAAATTAAGTTTTGCCGTAACCCTGATATAATATTCTTGTTATATGTATATTTACTTTTTGTGCTGTTACTTTCTTCATAGGAATATCTTTTTAGTTACAAATTGTATCATTTGTTTAAAAATTCAATAAGTATTTTAAAAAGTTATCCTTTTTGGTCGAAAATTCAACAACTATTTTGAAAACTTATTCTTTTTGGTGGAAAATTCAACTATTTTGTTGAAAATTTGTCTTTTTGGTTTGAAAATTCATCTTTCATAGTAGAAATTGTATCTTTCATGAATAAAAATGAAACTTTTTGGTTAAAAATTCAACAATTTTGTTGAAAAGTCATCCTTTTTTGTCGAAAATTCAACTAATTGTTTGAAAATTTATTTTTTTGGATTTGAAAAATTCATCTGTCTTAGTAGAAATGGCATATTTCTTACATAAAAATGCAACTGTTTGGTTAAAAATTCGACAATTTTGTTAAAACGTCATCATTATTGGTTGCAAATTCAACTGTTTTGTTCAAAATTCGTCTTTTTGTGTAGAAAATTTAGTTTTAATTTAGAACTCATATTTTGATATTGAAAAGTCATACTGAAATCGTTTTTGGATAAACGTTCAACTATTTTTTTTTACAATTTTTCTTTTTAATTTAAAAATCATCTATTTTAGAAGAAATTGCATCTTTCTTGGATGAACATGCAACTTATTGATTCAAAATTCAACAATTTCGTTAAAAAGTCAACCTTTTGGGTGAAAAATCCTAATGTTTTTTTTTTAATTCAACTATGTCGTAGGAAATTTACTTTTTAATAAAATTCATATTGTGGTGTTGGAAAGTCAACTAAAATCCTTTTTTGATGAAAGTTTAACTATTTTTTTGAAAATATGTATTTTTAATTTGAGAAATCATATATTTCGGTAGAAATTGCATCTTTCTTGGATAAAAATGGAACTATTTAGTTGAAAATACAACAACTTGGTCGAAAAATCATCCTTTTTAGTCGAAAATTGAACTGTTTTGTCGAAAATTCAATTATTTCATAGGAAATTTTCTTCTCATTCGAAACTCATATTTTGATGTTGAAAAGTAAACTAAAACCTTTTTTGAATGAAAATTTAAATTTTTCTTCGGAAAATTGTCATTTTTATTTGAAAATTCATCTGTTTTTATTGGAAGTTTCAACTTTCTTGGAAAAAATTTAAACTGTTTGGTTAAAAATCAGGCTGCGTCTAGTTATCCCGAAAAATTGGGGAAATTGGAAAAGGGGATGACTAATCCTGAAAATTCGATTCGACTATACAAGCTTATGAAAAATATTTGACTAGTCATCCGGAAGTTTGGGACGACGAGACACTTCGTAAAACTTAATCTTCTTTGTTGAGGATTTAACTTTCTATTGTTGAAAATTTTTATCGAACAACTTTGTTAAGAAATTATTTTTTCGTTAAAGATTCATATTTTTAGTTAAAAATTCTTTTTTTTTGTACAGAAAATTCGTCTTTTGGCTTAAAGGTACAACAATGCACGTGAACTTTTTTTTCCTTGATGACTGAAAAATTTTTATTTGTTGAAAATTCGTCTTTTTGATTTTAAAATTAATTTTTTTTAAATGAAATTTGATCCTTTATGATTGAAATATCAACTATTACACTTTTTAGTTGAGAATTCATCTGTTTAAGATTGAAAATTCAATTATTTTTTTAAGAAGTCACCTTTTATGGTAGAAAAGTCATTTTTTTGATAAACAATAATTAATTCGAAAATTTTAAATTTATATCTGAAATACTTTTTCATCACGTTTGTAAAAGATCCTAAAAATATTACAATATAAAAATACTGGTATTGGAATGTTAATGGTAGAAATATATTTTGTTACGGTTTGTAACAAAAATCACTATTTAGAGTTTAAAAAAATCTACTTCCTAGCTAAAGTCTTGCTGATTTGAGGCTAATAAATTTTGATTAAAAGAAGTTACCCAAGTTCGAGAAAATGATAGTGGTAGTTAAAAATCTCAAAGTGGCACAAATCTACAATTGGAGCAAACTCGGCTGCGGATTTCAAAAAAAATTCAATTCTCAGTTTATTTAAAACATAAAAGCGTGCACCCAAGATATAGTATCAGAATATAAGTAAATAAAGTTTGGTGTAAGAAATTGAGCCAATTAGGAGAAAATCGACCTTGAAATCAGCTTTCGGTAGCAACTAATAATCGAATGTGCAAGTTTTTTTGCAAAAATAAAAACTTGCGCCCGATATATGGAGATACTGAATAAAAATAAAAATAAATTTCGACATGAAAAAAATTATCCTGTTCCGAGAAAATCAAATTTGAATTGCTGAAAATCAGAAAAAAAAACATTATTCATTATTATATCACAATAATTTCCAAAAATATAAATGCTAGAAGGTTGAAAAAAATATTACTATGATAAAATTTTAACTAAATTTTTACTACTACTAAAAAATATTCATTTTCAACCAAAAAGTTTTATTTTTGACTAAAAAAGTTGACATTTCTACCGCAAGAGATGGATTTTTAAATAAAAAAATGAATTTTCAAAAAGAGTTGAATTTCCAACCAAAAAAGATTTTTTAGTAAATTAAGAAAAAAAATGTCATTAAAAATGTTGAATTTTCAAGCAAAAAAGACGAGCTTTCTACAAAACAGTTAAAGTTCCAACGAAATAGTTTAGTTTTCAATTGAAAAAATGAATTTTTATCCAAAAACATGAATTCTCGACAAAATACATCAACTTTGAACGAAGTAGTTGACTTTTCAACCAAGAACATTGATTTTCTATAAAAAAAGATGAATTATCGACAAAATAAATAAAATTGCTAGCAAATATTAAAAAAAAAATGTTCTAAGTTCAGTTTTGAATTTTCTACTAAATAGTGGAATTTTCTACTAAACGGTTTGATTTTTCTGACGACACGATGAGTTATTTTT
>JAABKJ010000656.1:0-24005 GCA_011634705.1 Andricus grossulariae | reverse complement strand
GTTTCTTACAAAACCGTTATATTTTCAACCCGAAAATATAAATTTTTAACAAAAAAGTTATTTTTTGACCAAACAGTTGAATTTTAAACCAAATTGTTAAATTTTCAGTCAAAAAAATTAACTATTAACAAAAAAATTAAACAAAGTAGGTGAATTTTCAACCTAAAAAGATGAATTTTTAACAAACAATGTAACTGTTAATATTTCAACTTGAAAAATATTTTTGTTTGAACTAAAAAATAGTTTAATTTTCAACCAAACAGTTGCATTTTGACTAGAAAAATTTATTTGCTACAAAAAAAGAAGAATTTTTAACGAAATACATCAGTTCCTAAGCAAACAGTTGAAGTTTCAACCAAAAAGATGAATTTTTCACGAAAAATATGATAGTTGATATTTCAATAGAAAAAGATTAGGACTCAAAATTTAGAACAGTTGATTTAAAAAAACGCATTTTTAACAAACCAGTTTATTCCTCAAATAAAATACATTCGTTTTCATACAAAAAGTTGAATTTTCAAGTAAAAAAATTTAATTTCTATCAAAAAGACGATTTTTCAACCAATTACACAAATTTTGAACCGAATAGTTTAGTTTTGAACCAAAATGATCAACTTTCTAAAGTTTTTATAAAAATAAACGAATTTTCAATCAAATAATTGATTTTTCAACTAAAAAAGGTAACTTTTTACCAAAAATGGAACAGTCCAATTTCCAACAACAAATATTGAAGAAAATAGTTTAATTTTCGGACCAACGAAATAAATTCTTAACTAAAATAATGAATCTTCAACTAAAAATATGAATTTCTAACAGAGTAGATCATCTTTCGACTAAATACACCAGTTTACAGTCATTTTCTACATGTAGTGTCGCTATTCTTCTAATGCTTTTTGCCCTGCTAAACTTGAAAATCGCATTGCAATTTTTTTGTACGGATTTGTTTTGGAAATATGAAGTTTGAAAAAAATTATTTTTATTCGATGATAGCTTTACTCTGTTAACCATATCTCAAGTTCGAAACGACGATAGAAGAGAAAAATCGTTGACCTACCCAAAAGATTACGTAATTTTTGCACGGCCCCAAAGCCCCATTTTCGATAAAAATGTTCGTATCTTTAGTTTAGTCAACTGAAAGAATCCAAATAATTTTTAATATGTCGACGCGCAAATAGTCGACATAAAATTGAGAAGAATACATATAATTATATTTCTAACGGTACTATGTAAATATTAATATTCACTAATGGATTCTTTATATAGATTTGAAATAATATAATACAAATGCAGTTTCAAAAAAGACATTCGGTACATTTAACCGTGTTTAAAAAATTGGTTTGGTTGTTAATGTTTCCCGCGCATTGACGCGCACGTATAATATAAAATAAAATTTATCCTTTTTTTGGAAACAAAGGTCCCAGAGGGTTTGATGGTATTAAATCAAATAGAAGAATGGCTTTCCAGACAAACTGAAGTAGCAAAAATTCCACTTTCTGAGTCACTAGCAGATGTCATGTATAAAAAAGGAAACATAGGGCAGAAAATTGCTTTTTCCTGCTAACGTACCGTTTCTTTTGAGTAGAGTAAGCGTTCTTCATTTTTCCACCAACTGACTACGGCCGCTGGTCGAGAACCGGAAGTCAGACAAACCAAATCGTACTTCTTGCCGGATGATAGGGGTTGGTTAGCGCCGACGATGTGAACCTCCAAAGGGCTGACTGCAACAAAAATATTCAAGTTTTTACCACTAGAGCGAAAATAATGCAATCTTTGGAGTCTCGGAAGATTTCTTTCGCTAAATGGGATTCAGATTCTCTTTCGGTATAAAATATTAATTGGGCCATTTCAAAGATTTTGTTTAAATTTTAGTCAAAATTCTGCGCGACCATGTCAGCGATACAGCTCCCGGTTTTTTTCATAATAGCAGGAGTCCAAAAACCTAAAAAAATGAATTATTAGATTTTTCGAATCAGAACTTTACGTGCATTGATTTTTCATGATTTTGGCCAAAAAAACTAACTATAGCTTGAAAATGATGCATTTTAGAGAAAAATATTGTACGCAAAAAATGAAGATTTCAATAAATTGCATATCTGTTCTGTGAAACATTTTTTCATGTTTAGGAGGGACACCAGTTTTTACGATAAAAATAAAAAGTTCCTTGTAGTTTTTTTCGAATCAGAACTGGACGTGCATTTATTTGGTATTTTTCATGATTTTGGCCGAAAAAACTAACTATAGCTTGAAAATTATGCATTTTAGAGAAAAATATTGTACACAAAAAAGGTTTATTTTAATAAACTGCATATCTATTATGTGAGACATTTTTTAATGTTTAGGAGGGACGCTAGTTTTTACGATGAAAATAAAAAGTTCCTTGTAGTTTTTTTTTTAATCAGAACTGTACGTGCATTTATTTTGTATGTTTTATGATCTTGGACAAAAAACTAACTATAGCTTAAAAATGATACATTTTAGTGAAAAATATTGTACAGAAAAAATGAAGATTTCAATA
The DNA here is from genome assembly GCA_011634705.1 of Andricus grossulariae. NCBI lineage: Eukaryota > Metazoa > Arthropoda > Insecta > Hymenoptera > Cynipidae > Andricus > Andricus grossulariae. The sequence continues at coordinate 21,490 of JAABKJ010000656.1, read as the reverse complement.
AATTGCATATCTGTGCTGTGGAACATTTTTTCATGTTTAGGAGGGACGCTAGTTTTTACGATAATAATAAAAAGTTTCTCGTAGTTTTTCTCATTTTGGAAGAAAAGCGTCAATTTTTGATAATGCACAGAAAGGTTTCGCAAAAAAAAAAATCAATTTTGATTTAATAAAATTTTAGACTTTCGCTTTTTTTTTAAATTCTCGTGAAGAATGTTAAGAAAATAATTTCAAATAATAACAAACAAGAATTTTCACATTGTCATCCTAATAAGAAGGTATTAGTTTTATGTAAAATTTGACTTCGTCTATTATTATCAAATTTCCATGTTTTGAAACCCCCTGAGTCAGATAACACAATTTTTACGAAGGTGTCTATCTGTCTGTAGTCTGTAGACACGATAACTTTCGGAAAACTGATCAGATTAGATTGAACTTAAGCACACATTTTTAAATCATAAAAAGGAATAACAATTTTTTTAACCAGCCTTTTTTGACCAATGGTTCTGGTTTTATCCATCGAAAATGCTTTTGCAGAAATAAAAAATGCCATTTCCCAAGAAATTTATACAAGATATGAAAAAATGTAAACAATGAAAATTATTCATCCTGAAAAAATAAAAAAATTTTATTCAAACTATTTTTTTTATAAGACACATATTTTTCATTTTATTCATGAAAAATGCTGTTTAAAATAAAAAATTCCATTTTTCGGTAAAACTATCCAAGTTACCAAAAAAAAATGGTCAATGGTTTGACCTTTAACTTTAAAAGTCTTATTTGAAAGTATCCTGATTTATAAAAGCACCAAAGTTATTTTCTTTAATTACTTGGGAAAAATTGTTGTGCAATTGCTTTTTTTCTTTATAAAATTAAATTTTTTGACACATACGCACTGTATATATTTAGATAAAATGGAAGATATGATTAATTATGACCTGGAGTTGTTTTCTAAACACTATTGAAAAAAATTAAATAAAGAAAACGAATGTAAAGAATGTTATTAAAACAAAAGACATTTTTTTCGGAAACTACTAATTGTAGAGAAAAATTTCAAACATAAAATAATTGTAGTTTTTCAAGGTCTTTAAGCCTGTTATAAAAGTTATAATTTTTAAGGTATAGTTCGTTGTTTGACAGAACTCCTGAAAAATCAGCATGATTTTCATTTTCAATAGTTGATCATACCTTTACACAATTTTTACAATGAATTTTATGACACAACTTGAAATAAAATTCCAAAATTTAAAAAATAGCATGTTTATTTCTAATCTGAGTGCAAAATATTTAAATTCAACATTAATTAATTAATATATTTTTTCGGACACCTACTATTAGGAAAAAAATCCATAGCTAAATTGCTGACATAGTCACGCATCCGATTATAAAAAAACCTTTCAAATGACCCAGTTATTTTTCTACCCATATTGCTTCAGTGACATGGAACAAGAACGCGAGGGTTGAAAATATTCAGCGGAATAAGAACGACGTTAAGATATTAATTTTTTCTAGAGGAGGCACTTACACGAGCTTGAATTTTATAGTGAGTTCCATCATTTAAATTAAAGATCTTTCTGAAATTATAAAAATTAGACTAGAAGGGTGATTTTTTACTTATTTAATTTTCTAATGGATTTCTCTCTGTAAATAGAAAAACTGGATTATATTTGACCATACTATATTTTTAAAAGAGTAAATAGAAATATATGTTGGATATAGTAGTCTTATATATTTGTTATCAGAAAGAAAAATGTATTAAAATTATGAGTATAAAAATTCTATGATATCTTTGTTTCTCATCAATGTAATAAAAGAAAATTTACTCTTATTTACACAAATTACATTTCAAGCATAATATAAGTTCATATTAAAATAAAATTTAAACACTTTTAAATATTAAATTAATTATATATTCTTCTTTGAGTTGTCTGAAGAGCTAATACTAAAGTCCCTAAGGCATGTTTAAATACTAATAACGTGAAACGTGAGATTAATAAAGCACAGTTTCAAGAATTTTAATTAAATAAATCCCGGATTAAATACGATACGAGCATAGACGCATAAAGTTAATGAAATGCTTCAATGAATAAAATAATTATCACAAGATATTTACCTATAGCAAATGTTTGATCCTTATTTAGGAACCTTGAAGAATATTTTGGAAAATTTTTTAAATATATTCTAGAATATTCAAGAATTTTCAATGTGTTAAAAGTAACATTTAATGATGAAAACCACTTATTTTTAGCATTTTATAATAGGAAATAGAAATTAAATTAAATAAAAAGCAAGAAAATTGGCATCACGGTTACTGGGACTAAGCTTACGATTACTGGGACGCTTACCTTATCCACATTTTTTTTAAACGTTCAGAATTTGTTTATTTCTGTAGGTTAGTTCTGAATATTTCACATTGTTGAGAAATATTTTTGAATGTAGTAGGATATTCCAGATATTTCAAGAAAATTCGAAAATACTTCACAATGATGTCAAATAATTGAAAAGCGTTACTTTTCCATTTATTTGATAGTCGTTGAGAAACTTCTACATTATTTGCTTCTAATTATTTTACAAATAAAATAGAATCAAACCTATTTCTCGTAATTCATGCTGCAATTTTCTCTTGGATTCAAACAAATTGAAAATGTAAAATACAAATAGGAATACACGATAATGTTTCGACACACAGCTAAGTTGTAAATTTTGAATTTTTTTTCTTATTAAAAACGGATTATAACTAGTTTGTAATTTTTTGTGTTATATTGCTGAAAATAACAAATTATTCAATTATGAACGATTCAGAGGTCTTGATAAATTTCAAATAAATTTGTAATTGTTTTATTACGCGGAATCATCGTTTATCGAATTTCCAAGTATGTGGAATTTCAAAGAATTAAATATTTTATTATTATCTTTTAATTTTAAATGCTGATGAAATACACTTGCTCAATTCCAAATGCATTTAAATAAAGATAAAAATTCAATTTTCGATTCAGAAATGGAATAAAACCATGCTTCCAGCATATTTGATTTCTCAATACAGGAAAATAAAATTTGATGAGAAAAATGTAGCCAATGCAATACCAAATGAATATAGACATTTGATTTCACTGAAATTTTGCGTTCGATTGTTAAAAAATTATTTCTAATTTACAATCAGATCAATATTATCAATATCATTATTATCAATATTAATATTGCGTTCCGTATTGCCTAAAAAGGTAGGGTAGGTTGTCGAACGCGAACTTTTTTTAGAAGACTTAATAATTAGGTGTTTTAATTTAGATAGATTATATTTTGCCAAAAGATAAAGCAAAGCAAAAATATAGATCTATCTGTTACATATTTTACTATTACGTTATCGATTATATTGTTCTTTCTATCGGTTAATATATGTGATGCGTGCCGCATTACCCGTTTCTCCCCGACATTTGAATATTTAGAGAATCTTCCAGAACATTCTGAAATATTCCCATGATAATGTCAAATATTTGATTCATATCAATTTTGGAATATCACCTAACCTTCCAAGACCTACTCACTCACTATTGACGTCTTTACTCTATTTTTACAACTCTAAAAGTTCAATTTGAATAAAACGTAGCGATGCCGCCATTCACTTTAAGAGAAGCTGGATGAAGAATATAAAGTTTCAAATGTGGAAAACGTCCTGGCGTTGACGTTGCCAGGACGACGAACGTCTCCCGGGAGGAGGATAAAATATAAATTAGTCGTAAAAAGTGTTGCGAAATAAAGGTCGCGAACATTTGTTTGCTAATTTGATTCATTGCTAAAATGGCTACTGCTGGAATACCTAATCCCTCTTTTTCCAGAAACAGCGAAGTGCCTGGCACTACTCGGAATGTAATGTCTACTTTTTTTAAAAGTAGCTCTACATTCTATACTCTTATTCAGACCCCCCCCCAACCTTGCAGCCCTTATTCTCAATGTAAAACTTTTTCCACCTCGCTCTCGGCGCTCCAGGTGCACAAAAGTTCAGCAACCTTGCTCTGAGGAGGCGAAGAAACATAAGAGCTGATTTACATGACTCGGGAGTAGTCTAATTCAAACTCAGGATGAGGTCTTCTTGGAGAAAACACAAAAAATATTCTTGGCTTCATATCCTGGAGCAAGAGAAAATTACCTAGAAATTTTGGTTGCAAGATGTTTTGGAAGATGCTTCATTTTGTATTTTGCTTTTGTTTTTTATGGGAAACTGAATTTTAAGAGCCAAAAAATGAGTTGATGGTATCAAAAAGGTAGTGATTTTATTATTATTTTAAAAAACAGTCTCTAAATAGGCAAAATTTATAAAGTACAATATGCACATAAAGCATTTGTAGAACCATAAGGTGCTGTCTAGCGTCCCGTTGCCAGATTACTATCTAGCAAATAAAAAAAAAGATAAGAATCAGGGCAATATTCAAGACAGCTTCCAACGTCTAAATGACGAAAGGTTATAATATATGGCAACATTGTAAATATTTTATTTTTCATGAATGACAAATTGAAGAGGAAGCCAACTTCATATTCATCATACAGAGTCTCAAGGTGCTGTCTTCATGTGATTTTCGGTATGCTACTTTTCAGCCAGGAAGTTCTATCTTAAAATTCAATCATTTATTTCATCGAAGTTCTGGCATTTCCAAAGATCAATCTTGTATCAGTGTTCTAATTATTATTCTTTATGGACAAACCTACCAATTTTGAAAAGCTTCTCCTGTAAAGTTTGCAAAATCGAAGATACCCAGAGACTAGGAACCGATTAAAAAATTTAAATCGGTCTGAAGCCTTAGTGAATCCATAATCTCAATCGGCCATTTCAGATAGCGATCAATTCATGACGACTCCAAACTTAACGTTTTATTTATTTATTAACCATATATTTCACGAGTATGCCTTATATTTGCTCAAAATAGAACTCGCTCGCTGATTTAAAATGTTGTTAAGTTTTGTGTTAAATAACAAATTTCGATCTGATTCAAAAATTCTGAAAAAGATTGAAAAAATTTTTGTTCGATCGGAGTTTTCTCATTTACGACGTCTGAATTCGAAATCGTCGCATTTCCGAAATTTGTCACTTGCGCCATTACTCGAGACCTCTCACTTATTATGTTTCTATATTCCTAATATTAAACAAGAAATTACTTATGAACGAAAAATTCAAAAATTCAAACTCTTACAGGGCATGGTATTACTGCCAATGCTACAATGCAAATTTCAATTTTTTCAAATTCCTTTTTATCATTCTCACGATATTTAATGAATCGTCCTCAACATAAAATGATTTTAATTAAAAAAAAATTAAATTAAAAAATTATTCTTACCTTATCCAGCTCTTAATGAAATCAATAATAAGTATTATTTAGGATTACAATTACATTATTAAATTACAAGCAATTGTTTCAGATTTATTATAAAAGGAGTAATGTTGACACACACAAACACATGAACATTTTGTAAAAACCTCATTATTGGACACTTGAGGTCGAATTATGTCAAGATATGTCAAAAAATGAACTTAGAAAATTTAAATAGTTATAAAGCTTCCTATATGAAAGAACAAAAATGTTACTAAAATATATTATTGTTTAGAAAAATCTATAAAAACCGCTCTTACAACTTTCCGAATATAATTATTATTGATATTATTCGTTTGAAATTAAAAAACGTGTATGAAATGATTTTGAATTAAGAGGGTTCCAATTCAAAATATTTTAGATCAGGTAAACTTTTGAAAAAGGACAATATTTCGAATGGAATGAAAAGAAATTGAACCTGTATCATTTTTGAATAAAAGCGTTTAAAATTGGATAATTTTAAATGAAAAATTTTCCAAACAGAAGCTTTTAAAATCTAAAACTTTTAAACTAAAATTTTTATGTTCATACAATTTTATTAGGAAGGAGTTGAAATTGTATCATTTCTAATTCAAAGTTCAAAATTGAACAGTTTTATTTTTAATTCAAGAATTTCGAAGTTCAATGATTTCAGATTAAATACTGAAAATATGACAATTTCAAAACGTTGAAAATTGAAAATATTTTCCAATTAGAATTTAAAGAAATAGATCATTCCAAATTTAAACAAATGAAAATTATTGGAAGTGAAAATAATTATTTTCTTGTTTATTATTTTCTTATATAATTAAATTGAAAATAATTATGTATTATTTCTAATTAAAACCATTAAAAATTGACTAGCTTTAAATTGAAAATTTGTGGATTTTAATAAATTTGAATTCGAAGCGATTAAAATTTGACAATTTGAAATTGGAAACTAAATTGAATGTTTCAAATTCAAAGATTCTGAAATTGTAGAGAGCTGAATTTTTATTGAATTCAAAAAATTGGGATTCAACATAAAAATTGTTCAGGTGAATTTTCCTAGAATAAAAAAATAAATTCATCTTTCAATTGATAACCTGAATTTGAGAAATGATTGTCTTAATTTTTGTTTGTTTTGAATTTATTCTGGAGGCATTTAATTCAAAAAATTGTTCAATTTCAAATCCTTTAAATTGAAAAGCTTGCAACTATCAAGTCTTTCAATTTACTATTTGATGATTTTGCAGAATTGGAAAACCCAGAAAGTTTTGTAGGTTCGAAATTGAAACCAAACAATTTAGAATATTTGAATCTAATAATAATTCATTTGAAGCTCACTTAAATTGAAACCAAACAATTTGAAATATTTTAAAATGAAATTTTCCTGACAGTTTTAATATTTGTATTTGAAACTAAAACATTGTAAAATTTGAAACCTCCAAAAATTAAATAATTTCTAACCAAATATTTTCGAATTTAAGCATTTTAAGCCACAAAACTTTAGTTTTAAGGCCTCAAAGATTGAACTGTTTTAGAAATGTGCATTCAGAACTATAATTTCAAATGTAATGTAGCTGAATTATTTAATAGTAACTAGTTAAAACAAAAATTTCTCCAAAACCTAATTTTTTGTATAATTATGAAAATTTAGGACCATACAAACGTTTCTCAGTGCTTTTTATTTAATTTACCAATTTCTTAACTCGGTATCACATTTCGTGTGAATGTGTGTTGTTATCAGTTGTCATAAAAAATACGCCAATAAGGTGGGAATCTGTTGAGTATTACATGGAATTAAGCTTAAGCGAATGATATTTTGTACATGCTTCTTCGTTTTATTAAAAGTTTCGTGAGACAAGAATTTAATTTAAATATTATTTATAGGAAAATTATCTAGAATGGCCCGTTTCGTTAGGGAGGTTCAGAAAAAAAAAATTGTTAAACCTAATAAAATCAGGCTTATAAGAGATATATTAGAGATAATTGATAAAGTTAAAAATACTGAATTTTTAGGTTTATCCTTGCTTTATTGCCGAATAAAATGATTATCGAGGTAATTATGTAAGTATAGTTTAAAAAAATAATCAGGTCTACAAATTTTGATTTAATTATCAAGTGCTACCTAAAGGTGTAAGAAAATTATGTTAAGTTTTAATTAAAGCAAAATGTTCTCTAGAATATTTGTATATTCTCATTATATGAGAAATTACCAAACGTAGGATGTTGTCAATTGTTTTATAAAAATAGTTGTTGAAATTCTTTTGCATATTTCTCTTCATGTTTTACCTCATCTTCTTTTTAATTGTCACAATTATATATTGGTCGAGAAATAGAAGAGCTACCAACAGTATAGATTAAATTTCTTTGTTTTATCTTGAAAAGGCTTTATGAGAAGAGAATAAAATAGTTTATTTTGATTCCGTCACTTAAAGCTTCGAGTCAGTTCACCAGAATACACACGTTATATAATCAACCCCAAATTCAATATTTCCTGACTTTATTACGCAGATAATCTGTGAACCGATATTTCCAGTTTTATTAAAGGTCGATGGGAAACCTAATATAAGATAACTTCATTGACACTTAAGACACAAGGATTAATGTGCTTCATATAAAGATACGATTTTTTATTTGCGAGCTATAAATAAAAATGAACTTGGTTTACAAAAGTGAAACGTATCCTGTGAAAAGGAAAGACAATTTATAGATTGTTTTGTCACCCTCAAAAAAGGCAAGACAAACTCGGAAATTAATGGTTACATTTTTACTTATACTTGAATCATTAATTTGCATGATCTATTTATAATATGAATTTTGAAATTATGAATTAAAAATAAAACTTACTTCTATTTAAAAATCATTTTTGCAGCAATTATTATTTTTCTAAATAATTTTCGAATGTCTAATTTTGAAAAGTCCTACATTTGTAATGGAAATATATTCAACTTTTATCTAATTTGTTTATAACAATTATATTTGTTACGAAATGAAACATGTTTCCGAAAAAGTAGTACAAGCTTTTTTAAATTTCTGAATTAAAGGAGAATATAACATCAAAAATTTTTTATCACAATAATACATGCCAAGAGCTTTAATTTGACACATTGGCGAGGAACATCGGACCAAAAGAAAAGCTTTCAGCATAGGGGTCTAAAAAGACAAATTTTCAAATGCCCTCATTTTGCTTAGTTTTGAACGACTGACATGAAATCAGGAGAATGTAACCTAGCAAATGTTATTCTTTGCTGCAATCCTGCATATGAAGAGCTTCAATTTCAGCCCTCTCCGAGGAAAATCTAACTGAAAGTAAAGCTTCCAGCATTGGGGTCTAAATAGCGAAATTTCTTCATTTTTCTTCGTCTTTAACCACTGATACAACAAAACCATAATCGATAAGTGGATTACAATATTTTTCATCGAGAGTAATACGGCTGTTTAACATCCATGCCAAATTTCAACCTTCTAGAATAAATATTGACGGAGCTGGGAGTAGTAATATTGAAGTAGTAGTAAACGACAGACAGACGGACGGACCGTATGGTAAAGCTCCAGGACGGACTAGCATGGTAAAGCTCTTCGGAATTTATTCACCTTCAATTGAAAAAATATTCAAGTCTGGTGAAAAATGTAGCCGGAATCGTACTTGTATTTTGAACATTTTTTCGTCATCTTGTCCCAGTGCCTTTCATCCTGGAGCTATTGAGTCAAAAGTGTTTGCCATAGTGGCTGGAGGTTTTTGTGGCCAGCGTGATTATCGGAAATCGCTAGAATTATTTTGTCTCGGGCTATTTCAAAAAGCGTGGCTAGAAGGCAGTTTCGAGTATTCAGTTGGAAGGCGTGTCTAAGAGCGTTGCTACGGATGGTTGGTGAATGTGGTATCTAGAAGTATTTTCTACTCTCTTTAGGAACGACTTCAAGGTGTTATTAGGGAGTGCCTAAAAGTGAAGACACAGAAAATTTTCTAGGGGCAGGGACTAGTGGGTGTTTGCTATTTTTTGTGTTTTCAAACGCAAAGCCCCTATTCTGCAATCTAACCAGTTGTTTTTCCTAAGAGAATTGTTTTGTGGTTTTATGAGAAGTGTGTCGAAGGTATGGCTAACGACTTTTTCAACATGAATTTTCCAGTGGAGGTTTCTCATTCATGAATACAGAGCGCCTTCAGGAAGCATTTCTAAGAAGCGAGGCTAGGGGAGCATCTAGGAGCGTATCTATGGGCGTGGTTATTTTCCATAGATGCGTTGTCATCGCACGTTTCGACAATTCCTCGCTAGTAACTGAAGTTGGGTATGATTGAAGTCTAGAGCTCAGGCTATTCCTGATGAAAGTGGCTAAGCGGTACTTCTAATTAAGATTCAGTTTTTACTGTTCTCAAGTGTTGTTTCCTAAGTTGTCGTCGCTAGATAGGGTTCTTTAGGGAGGGCCCAGAGGGCGTGGCTAAGGACAGTTTTTGGCAAGAGCGTCGAACGAGGTTTTTGAAAAAGGCGTGGATAATAATCTGCATATCTAGAGGATGCCAGTGATTTTGGATAGTGTCACCAGAAGGTGTGAATGAGTGGTATTCCCAAGAGGGGCGTTGCTAGTAGCTGCGTCTAAGTGTATTCATAGAGAGAGTACCTATCCACAGAAACAGTTTACATATCGCTGATGATCAGCCTGGCGATTATTGGTGTTGATCCTAAATTAGTAATTAGTAGGCGTATCTAGGTTCTCTTTCTGATGAGCGTGGCTTATTCGCAGTTATTTAGGGCTTTGTTAAGAACTGTGCAACTGGGAGTGTCAAGGAACCTCTTCTAAGTAGCGTGGTCAATGTTTACCACTATATCCTAAAATTCATGGCTGCAATGAAAAAAGTTAATAGAGTAAGGGACAGCGGTGTACCGTACTGTGCTATATATTTTACAAATTTCTTTGTCCATTTGCTGAAAAATTGCAAACTATTCTTCGATATAAATGTTGATTACCGGTGCATTCACATTTCACATGGCCTGCACAATATCAAGAAGAGTCTGAAACTTGGAAGGAAAGAAAGTTGAACAAAAGCTTGACGAAAGAATGGCATCGATTTCAAACTTTGTACTTGGCATGCCCGAGATAGTGCAATTTCCACTAGCCATCGCCCATATTTGCGTCGAGTACTGAGGAAACTCGGGTGGAATTTGCAGACGTCACATGCCCTTCTCATAGTACCAAGGCATACAGCATCGTTTTCATTCGCTTTGCAATTCAATCATATCCCGCGAATTTCTACCTTGAGGTATTCCTCTCACGCCAGCGTCGTCGCGGCGTTTACTTAGCAAAGCTTTATCTCTTCTAAAATATTCAATAAATTTTCATTATCTGAATGATTAAAGCAGCCTTGCTTTTTCTTCAAATAGATGTTGATAGCTAGGGATCTTATAATCATGAATAAAATCAGAAGGAAGTGAAAATTGCGAAGGGGAATGAGAAGAGTATGAAAATAACAAATGAATACTGGAAGGGAATTAACATTATTAATGAGATTCTGATTTGTAATTCAATGATGCATTCATATCTATGATTTTAATATTTTGAGTATTTATAAAACGACTTAGCTTCAGCTAAAAAAAAAGTTATAAATTGTACAAATTGTAAATTTTAATTCAGGGCAACAGTTTCGGATTTTTCTTTTCAGCCACTCAGAATAAGAATATCCATAACATTTTATAAAGCTTCAGTAAAGATACGGTAAATGCTATTGCAATCTCTTTTAGGAAGAAGAGTGAGTTGCTGGTTTTCCCTTGTCTGTTTTCCATTTCCTGTTTTATTTACGAAACGATTATGCATGTTAACAGGGAAACTTTTATAGGTCAGATAAAGAATACCTACTGTGTCCCATGTTTTTGAATTTCAGACTCAGTAGCAGATAATGTAATATTTTCCTACATCTTTCATAAAGACATCTATATCAGATTCTTTTTAATTTATCTTTTCTGAACAATTTTTGCAGTCTTTGAAAAGTTTAAAATAAAAGTTCACCCCTCATTTTTGCATAAATCCATATCAGGAAATAAAATTGTCATTTTATTTTATGTTTTCAGGGCAATCCTGTTATTCTGAATTGACAGAGTGTTTTTTATATTTGTATGTCTTTGCCTTTCAAGCAAAAACTTAAAAAAATATATGCCTCAGCTGTACCTATATTTTAAATCTTCTTTCTCTTGTCTCCTTCGGGCAAAACATACAAGAAAATTCTGAGTTTGAAGCTCTCTGTCGAGATTACAAAGGCTTGTCAAGCCTTGTCTCATCGTCTTTACTACCATCCGATTCTTTATGAAATAAAATAACGACAGTGTCTTCAGTCTAAATTTTCCTCTCGTTTTCCGATAAGTATATCAGACACCATTTGAGAAACATGGAAGGAGATAGAATGGTACTTTAGTTTGAGGTTTTCATAAAAAATGACATCCGCAGTTAATGACAGGCCCACCCCCCTCCTAGAATTTTTTGAATTACATTCAAATTTTTCTTTTTGACTGGGAAATAGAGAAAAATGATAAAAATATTATTATTTGGAAGATTGCCAAAGACAATACATATATAATAATCTACAAATTCATTCAGTCACTTTGACCGCATTGAAACTGTCCTGTCAATTTGACAGTTTATTGTAGCATACGTCACTTTTGACATCATTTTCGCCTTTAGCAATTTATATTTGAATGATGAATTTTAAAAAACGTACATGATGCACAATTAGAAAATAATTAATTTTTAACAACATAGTTTTAAGATCTTAATCCACGAATACTTTAGTTTTTGAATTGGTTAATTTTAAACAGTGCTATTAAGCATGAATTCATTATTTTTAAAGCTCATTTTTCAATAATAAAATCGATCCAATCACTTTGAACGTCATTTGATACTACATAATATAATACCTATTATTAATTCCTATAACTTTGAAAATTTCTTTAAGCTAAAGTTTTTTAGTTTCAAAAGTTTAAATTCGCAAATAATTTTTTCGAGGTTTCTCAATTTTGAATATTTAATCAAGAACGGTGCTAATTTTTTAATATTTAATTAATTAGTTTTGTTATGTCCGTTTTCTTGAACAGATAAAATAAGATAAAATGTACAGTTCCTAATGCCTTTTTAGAATTAAAAAATGTTTACGCACATAATATTTGAACTCAATATCGGTTTTGGAGTTATTAAATTTTTAAATTTCAGTATGTAAAAACAAGCATTCGGTATGTTTTGTGCGAATACTATCGTGTTTAGCGAAGTATGGTTCTTTTAAATCAATAAAAAAAATTAAGTACTTAAAAAAAATCTTATGAAATTTCTTTTAATACCCCTTTAAAAATTTTAAGAACACTTCAAATCCATGACATCTTATGATATTTCGTGAAAACCTGGAAAATTCATTGAAATACCTTGAGAGCATTCAAAATTCCTTAAAATCAATAATATACTCGGCAATCTGATTGAAGACATTAAAAGCCATTAAAAACAACTTGGAAATTCCTTTAAATTTTTTCAATCTCTTTAAAATTCCTTGGAACCCTTGGAAATATCCTAAAATATTTCAAATCCATTGGAGTCCTTGAAAATACCTTGAAATTCTTTTTAAATATCCTAAAATCTTCACAATTCCTTATAATCCTTCAAAATCCCTTCAAATTTTTAAAATCCATTGACAATATTTTAAAATATTTTCAAATTTTTGAAATCGGTCGAAATCCCTCGATTCTTGTGAATAAATTCTTTCAAATCTATCAAAATATTATAAAATTCGTAAAAATCCCGCAAAATTTAATGAAATCTAATGATATTCCGTAAAATATCTTGTAATATTTGAAGTTCTATGAAATCCTTTGAAATTCTGAACATTTATTGAAATACCATGGAAATCCTGAGAATAACTGAAATTCTCGGAAATCCGATAAAATCCTTTAAAATATTTATAAATCCAGTAAAATCCCTCGGAATCCTTCTCAATATCCTAAAACCTTATAAATCATATGAAATCCTTTCAAATCCTTCAAAATTCAAGACAAATTATAAAACCGCATATTTACCGAAATATTTGAAATAATCTTTGAATATTTTTAATCCTACGGAATCCCTTAATACTTGTTAGATTCCTTGCAATTCATGGAAATATTATAGATTTTTTAGAATTTGTTATATCTAATGAAAATCCTTAAAAATCACTTAAATCCATTCCATGAAAATTCTTTGAAATCCTTAATATTCTCTGAAGTCCCTCGAAATAATTAAAATAATTAAAATCAGTTTTAGATTCTAATTAATCCTGCGAAATCCTTATGAATTTGAGGAAATTCTTTGCAATACCATATATTTTGTTAAAATCTCTGAAAAGCCTTAAAACATTTAAAAGCTTTGAACTTTCCTCAAAATAATCAAAATCATTTGAAATTATATAAATTCTCTTGGAAGCTCTAGAAATCCTTTGAAATTCTTGAAAATCTTTTTAATATTTTGAAATTCTCTTAAATCCCCGAAGATCTGTCAATTTTTTTGAAGTTTTTCCAACAAAATTGGGTAGAACGGCTTTTATTACAGGTCTGCAAGACTATTATCAGGTTCGTTCGTGAATCCCAATCCACTTTTGAACGCTAATTTTGACGAATAAATAATAGTAAAATGTCCATTTTTAACCTAAAAATATTTACTGGAAGAAGAACCATAAATTTGAAAAAAATTTGATAAAAAGGTTTGCAGAATTGATCGATTAAAAGTTATTTAATTTTAATTTTGAATGCTTTAAAGTTAGAAGAGTTCCAATGTTTAAAATTCTTTGATTTTATAGTTAAGTGTTCAGTACCTAAATTAAACATTTTTTCAGACATAAAAGTTTGAATTCAATTTTTATGAGTTGGGAAAATGTTTGGTAACCGGGAAATGACCAGAAACTTCTTTTTGTTTCTAGAGACCACCCTGAAAGGTTTATATTAAATCTAAAATAATATTAAATCTCTAAAATGATATATACAACAATTGCTCAATTGAATTAGTGATAGATCTTTATGAGTATACAATTTTCCGACCCCCCTCCCCCAGGTCACTTCTCTGGATCCGAGCCTGGTTAATGACATTAAACATTCCTAAAAATAAAAAAATAAGAGATCTTGATATCCTAGAGCTATACAGACTGAATTAATTATTTACTGAATTAATGAATGAAACGAAGTTAATAATATAATAATGTAAAATAATAATAATACACTTCAGAAAACAAGTTCTCTGGAAGTAAATAGGAAATTGATTCTAATTGGAGTTGGCAGATCATTAGAGCTGACGTCTCAGCATCAATGTTCAATTGGTAATCGATCTTCATTAATTCAGGACAGAATGTTCTCAATTCGATGAATCATTAGAATATTTAGGAGTCAGAGGCAGTCTGCTTTTATCCGAATGTAAATTGGTCATCATAATCCACCATTGCTGGTGGAAGTAAATATCAGCAAGAAACTGTTGGACACTTTGGAGAGCTTGCACTGTTCTGGGGCTTCACGCAAAAACATCTTTCATCCAATTTCCTCTTGTCTTGAAAGCTTTGCTTTTCCCATCATCCTGGGAGTACACTGTACTTAAATCGAAGTGCATTTCTGGACTGAAAACCACGAACTACGAAGAATTATCGTTAAATTCTAAAGTATGCTCTTTCTTTCAATTTTATAATTGAACCTTAGGGGCAGTCCATAAACTACGATGACAATTTTAAGGGGGGGAGGGGGTGTCGCGCTAAAAACTACGGTTGGTAACAGGGGTGATGGAGGGGCAGTGGCAGTAACGATACGAACTTAGATAACATTTAGTACATTTCCTGATGATAAATTTTAATTAATTGCTTCCTCATAGAGATATGATCATGAAATTTCGACGAATTGTAGCTCCGATTGATATCCAGGTCTGATAGGATTTTAAACTAGATCGGGCATTTAGAAGTGTTTTTATTAGTTTAGAGATTTCAAGAACAAAAAATTCACCCTGTTCATATGAGAAAAACTTTTTGGATATTTAAAAGACAACAATGCGATATCTAGTATATTTGTTCGCGTCTTCAAAATGCATCGATCGATCTATTGTTGAAACTTTTATGATCTACCAGTACCGACTTATGAAATATGAAAAAAATGTTTTATTCTGCTTCTGTGAGAAAAACTTGTTTGATATTCAAAATACAACAATACTCTATTTAGCGCAATTTTTCACATTTTCAAGACGCATTGATTGACCTATTGTTGAATCTATTTTGACCCACGAGTACCGATTAAAGAAGTTTCAAAAAATAGGTGTATTCTGTTTATATGAGAAAAACTTTGTCTAATATTAGGAATACTATAATACTGTATGTGATATGTTTGTTCGCTTCTTTAAGACACGTCGAATCATATATTGACGAACCTTCTATGACTCTTTATGATCTAGAAATACCAATTTATAAATTAAAAAAATATATTGTTTATCTTCATCTGAGAAAAAATTTTTTAATATTGGGAATACAACAGTAATGTATATCATATATGTGTTCGCGTCTTCGAGAAGCTTCGATTACCCACTTGCAGAACCTTTCATGACCTGCGACAACCCACCAATATCATTTAAAAATGTTTCAACCAAATTATTTACCTTGTTTGTAAGAGAATTTTCTTTTATATTGGGAACATAACAGTACTGTATTTGATGTCATTGTTTGCGTCTTCGAGACGCGTGGATTAATTTATTGGCTAACTTTCAATGACGATTCGTGCTAAATCAATAGCGACTTAGAAACATAAGCTTGAAACATATTGAAAGTATCCAGTTTTTTTTCTTTTACTAGAGAAAAACCTCCGTCTATGGGAAATCAAATTTATTTGACACCTATGAGGAAGCAAAAAGCTCATAAAATAAGTAAAAATAAATAAACAAATAGTGAATACATCCACGGTACATCGCAGCGGCATTTCCCTTTTCTTTCTCTGTTTTTGAGAGACATACCCTTTCACTCCTTTTCCTGTTCTTTTTTCGCTTGAATGCAAACTAAATTAATGGAACCCAATAAGAAAAATCAACTGTTTTAGTTGAAAGGTTACTATCATAATTTTGGTTCGGAATTCATTTCGTTTAGTTAAAAATTCTAGTATTTGGTTGCAAATTTTATTATTTTGTTGAACATTCAACTGTTTTGTTAAAAAGTCATCCTGTTTGGTCATAAATTCAGCTGCTTGATTGAAAGTTGAACGTCTTAGTTAAAATATCGTTTTTTGGTTGTAGATTCATCTTCTTGGTTGAAAATTTGATTTTTGGAAATTCTCTTTTTTGGTCGAGAATTAATCTTCTTGGTTGAAAATTCATCCTTTTGGGTCCAAAATGCAACTTTTTGGTTCTAAATTAATCTGGTTTGTTTGAGGATTCAACAATTCGATAGAAATTTCAACTATTCGGTCAAAAACGAGCTGATTTGTTAAAAATTAAATTATTTTTATAAAAATTTAACTTTTTGGTAGAAAATTAACTTTCTTGACAAATAATCATATTTTTGGGTTAAAAACTCAACCGTTTTCCATATAATCTATTTTGACTTTAAAATTAAACAATTTTATTGAACATTAATTTAATTTGTTGAAAAATCGTGTTTTTTAAGTAGAACATTAATCTTCTTGCTAAAAAATTCATCTTTTTGACAGAAAAGTTAACAATTTGGTTAAAAATTCATCTTTTTCAATTGAAAATCCAACTGCTTGGTTGAAAGTTGAACTAGTTTGTTTGAAAATGCATATTTTTTAAAAATTCCCCTCCTTGGTTGAACATTCAACTATTCGAGAAAGGAAGTACAGCAGTGTGTAAAAAGTGGCTTAACAAAAAAGTAGCACGTGTGGAAAGTGAGGTTAGAGTAGTGCCGTACCGGAAGGAAGCAGTGCCAGCGCCGCTAGTGGAGAAATTGCAAGGGCGTGGTAAGGTGTTTGACTCAAGCAGTGATGAAGGCGAAACTGGTGCTCAGATCAGCTGTTTTGAGAGGTGGAACGAGGGAGAGGAGAACGCAGTGAGAGCAGCATCAGCCCAGGGGGCAAGAGAGTACGAGGATTAGCTTAGTGCGAGCGAGAAAGAATGCAATGCAGAGTGGAAAGGAAACGAGAGAAATGAAGGAGGTAATCTGTCAGACTGGAGAAGAGGAGAGAACGTGGAAGAACCAGTTGAAGAAGCTGTTGGCAAAATAATGGGGGAAAGGAAGGGAAGAGAGAGCACAACGGAGAAGGAGTTTGAAAGTGCTAAGAGTGAGAAAGGAGGATATTGAGGTAAAAAGTGTCGTCGGAATATTGGCCACGAATACGAAGTTAGTGACGAAAATCGAAAAATCTTGGAAATTAGACGGTAGGATGTTGCTCCAACTGAAGACATTGGATAAAAAAGAGATCTGCTGAACGCAGAGGGATGGCTGAGAGGCTAGGCTAGGGGATCCGAATGGAAGATGATCTAGCCAAAACGGAAGAGGAAATCCAGGAATGGCTGAGAAGGGCAAGGAGGAGACGATATAGCAGTGGAGCGAGACTGAAGGAGAAATGGTAGTAACCGGAACGATGACGAGGAAGACAAGAGAGCACGAAGCGAAGAAAGACAACAAGGTGGAGCATAGTGAGGCAGAGGGTGAAGTGCAGAAGTGTAAAGTTGAGCAAGAGGAAAGTGTGGGGAAAAGGGGTTCTGGGGCGCCAGGTGTTAGAGAAAGTTATGTTGTAAAGGCATTACAGGGCAACAGGTGTGTAATAAGGGTGTATTTAGAGAAGATAAGGAGAATGGTTATAGAGAGAGATAATTACTGGCGCTCGGGTGAGTCAGTATGTTTTAAAAATGTGTAAAGAGAGAAGTTATCTTCTTCCTACGCCATACCGGAATAAGTTAAGTTACAAGTTGGTTAATGATGTAAGATAGTGTGAGATAACTTTTGAGTCAAGAGAATGATAAAAGAATTTTGGTGTTTTGGGTTTGATGTGGGATGACAGGTCATCGAGTGTATGAGAAGGAGGAAATTTGAGACAGTAAGGATAAATTTTTGTTCTTGGTTTTTGATAAAAGAAGTGCGTGTAAAAGCAGAAGTGTAAAGCAGAGCAAGGTAATGTAAGGTTTGGGACTAGGTCTCCTCGTATGTAAATGTAGTATATAAATAGAGATGATAAGGATGATTTTGAATCTTTTACGTTCTTGATAATATTAGTGGTTTTAATAGCAGAAGTGTAAAGCAGAGCATGGGAAAGTGTTAGTGTGGTGTCAAAGGGTGCTGGGGGACTATATGTGAGATAAAGACGCATTTAGAGACGATAAGAAGAACCAAAGAAAGAGAGAAGTAGATTACAGGGCTCGGACTTTCGTTTCCGCTTAATCTAAATAAGGATGTGTGGACTGACTTAGGTTAAGTTAAGCTGACAGTTATTGAGATAATGTGAATTCGTAAAGGATTTGCAAGACTCTCCAACCAGTAAGAGGGAGGGAGTATAATAAATACATACAAACAAATTATTTAGTTTTTAACTTCAAAAGGCTTCATTCTAAACAAATTTAAAGCTTTGATTTAATTTCATTGAATACGCCTTAATTTATTTTCGTCTTAAGAGATTGATATCTATTCAAATAGAAGGCAGACTCTGGTTGGATCCAAATCCGATTAGAAATGTGAGAAGGAGTAATCTTCAATGAAATCCCTCTCTAACACTATCAGGAGAACAGTAGGATTTGTCCAATTCCCTATTTCCTTATGCCAATGAATACAACGGCACCGGTTTCCGGTTAGCCACTGTTACAATGAACAAGGTAAAGGGAGGGGTTGATGCCTACGTGTGTTGCTGCACTTGGAATTGAGCTGCCTAACCCACGAATCGTATTATTGAACGCTATAACACTCCAACACTATAACTTCGCACATGCTGCATCAGACACCCTTTATCCAGGGAATTGAATCTGTAAAAGAGATCCTAAGATTTAAGAAATGATTAACACCTATATTTTGAGTTTTGCACGTTCTAAATAAATTCTGGTCTAAGACGACCGTATTTATAGGAGAGCATCAGAAAATAGTAACACCTGTAAATCTACATGGGTTTTCATATGATTTGACACTAGGGTGGTCCAAAAATGCATTGGAATTTTTTTTACTCTTCCTGCAAATCCCCCCCCCAATTTTTTGAAATCAACAAGTCTTTTAAGCCCCATGAAGTTTAAAATGTATTTCCCATAATATAAAAAGACGCTTTTGTAAGTTTTATGGACATAGAATCGTGAATATTAGGTCATATAAAGTTGACCTTCAACACATTTTTTCACAATTAGCCATAGATGACAAACAAAAAATGACTTTTGGAATTTCATCCTCATAAGTCGGTTTTATAGGGTCTCAATATAACCCTATATGTGAAAAAATTGGTTTTGCGAGTTTTTAACACCAATTATAATTTTTTTCCTGCTTTCAATACAAATTGTTTCTAATACATACAGTATTAATTTTTACTAAACATTAGATATCTAAATGAATTGTTTGAATAAATCATTATCTTTTATAACAATTTTCTTTTAGATCAGAATTAGAAAGTTGTGAGTTTTTTTGAATTTTTCAACTTGCTTTCAAATTTTAAGTCATAGCAAGGTAAGACTCAGTTAACAAAAAGTATTGCTAAAAAAATTCATTATTATTTCTAATAATGTTCATGTCAAATAATGATACAAAGTTGCAGCTTTTTCTCAAATTTTCAACTTTTTGTCCCTTTTTCATTAAAACTGAGATAATAAATAAAGTAGCAAATGTATTTGCTTCCTCAGAGAGAAGGCATTAGTGATTTTTCTGAATGATAGACAAACCAAAGTCTTCATTTTGATATATTTAAAAATAGAAATTTACAAGAAATACAAAATTGCAAAATAATACAAAAACTTTTTTAAATACAAAGACAAATTGGACAAACCAAATTTTATATTCAACATTATAATTTTGCGATGTGGAAAAGGAAAAGGAAAAGTTCTGTTTCACCCTATCCCTTTGCCAGCTTTATGATTTATCTACAAAAATTGTCAGAATTATTCTATTTGAAAATTTCCGATCAAAAAGTCTTTTCTCTTCATGCGTCAACTTTGAATTATGTCGATGAAAAAAATTTTTCTATTTGAAACGGATGTTTTAAATATTATAAACGAGCATAACTTCAATAAAATGTGTCAATATTATAGGTTACTCGATTCTTCTCAAATCAACAAATATTTTCTATTCTCGCATCAACTTTAAATTACGAGAATGAAAAAATGTTTACTATAAAAATCGATTTTAAATACAATATAAATGAAGATAACTTTCTCACTCTTTGATAAAATATATTAATATTGTAGGTCAATCGATTCGTCTTGAACCAAGGAATATTTATATTCCGTCATCAACTTTGAATTATGTTGAGGAAAACAGTTTTACTATAAACAACCATGTGATCACGTATTATACATTACCATTGCTTTCTTACTCTTGAATAAAATGTATCAATATTATAGGTAAATCGAATCGTCTCGAATCAACACATCTTTTCTATTCTCGCATCAACTTTAAATTATGAGAAATGAGAAATGTTTACTATAAAAATTGATTTTAAATATAATATAAGTGGCGATAACTTCCTCACTCTTTGATAAAATGTATTAATGTTATAGTTCAATCGATGCGTCTCGAAACAAGGGATCTTTCATACTCACTCATAAACTTTGAATTATGTTAAAGAGAAAAGTTTTAGTATAAAAACCGTAATTTTAAATATTATATATTACCATAGCTTTCTTACTCTTCAATAAAATGTATCAATATTATTGGTCAATCGATTCGTCTCGAATCAACACATCTTTTCCATTCTCACATCAACTTTAAATTATGAGAACGAGAAAACTTTAACTATAAAAATCGATTTTTAATATAATATAAATGACGATAACTTCCTTACGCTTCAATAAAATATATTAATATTATAGGTCAATAGATTCTTCTCAAAACGAGGAATCTTTTATATTCTTGCATCAACTTTGAATTATGCGGATGAAAAAAGTTTTACTATAAAAACCCGATTTTTAAAATATTATTGAGTAGTGATGTATATTGATCATTTTTGGACAAAATCGAGATTTGCTTAAAACATAATTAGATGAAACTGAAATGTAATGGAGATCAAGAATTT
>JAABKJ010000655.1:0-46685 GCA_011634705.1 Andricus grossulariae | reverse complement strand
TGCATTTTCGACTTCTCGTTCCAAAATCAGGATTCGCTCTGTCAAATCGGCATTTTTAAATTCCCTTGTATTTTTTGCAATCTTCTTTGTGGGGTTTTGACCCTCATTAGTTGCCAACCTCTTCTTTCCTCTTTTAAAATTCGTCCCGTTCGTGGCATCGTGAGACTGCTTTTTGGTTAACTCTGTAAATTTGTGTTATATAATATAAATATAATAAATCATATGATTGTAAGGCCCAAAAAAGTTTCGAATTTTTTGCGCCGCCCCTCCCTCCCCTCCACCACACGTCAAAATTATAAAGGGGAAATGAGGAGAATGACAATAGGAAAATAAGGGGAAATGTGTGGAGGGAAAGTAAGGAAAATGATGGGCATTATATTAGGGGAAATGAGGGATGAGTAGGGGAAGCGAGTAGAAATGAGGAAAGGGAAAGTAGTTGAAATGAGGGGTGGGAAAGTAGGTGCAATGAGGAGAAATGAGGGGTAGAAAAGTAGGAAAAATAGGGAGTAGTGAAGGAAATCAGGGGAGGGGCAGTATGTAGAAGTGAGGGGAAATAGGGGAAGTGGAGGAAATAGGGAAAGCGGGGAAATAGGAAAAATGAGAAGTGAGGGAAATAGGGAAAGCGGGGAAATAGAAAAATGAGAAGTAGGGAAAATTAGATAAAATGAGGGGAGGGAAAATGGGAAGACAAGGGGAAATGTAGGGAGCGGAAGTGAGGAAAATGAGGGGAGTTATAGTAGGGGAAATGAGAGGTGCATGGGGGAAGTTAAGGGAAATGAGAAGCGTTATAGTAGGGAAAATAAGGGATGAGTAGGGGAAGTGAGTAGAAATGAGGGGAGGGAAAGTAGAAAAAGAAGGAGAAATGTGGGGAGGAGAGAAAGTATGGAAAATTATGGGCATTATATTAGGGGAAATGAGCGATGAGTAGGGGAAGCGAGTAGAAATGAGGAAAGGGAAGTAGATGAAATGAGGGGTGGGAAAGTAGGTGCAATGAGGGGAAATTAGGGATGGGAAAGTAGGAGAAATGGGGAGCAGTGAAGGAAATCAGGGGATGGGCAGTAGGTAGAAGTGAGTGGAAATAGGGAAAGCGAGGGGAAATCGAGGAAGTGAGGAAAATAGGGAAAGCGGGGAAATAGGAAAAATGAGAAGTGGGGAAACTTAGGAAAAATGAGGGGAGGGAAAGTGGGAAGGCAAGGGAAAATGTGGGGAGGGAAAGTAAGGGAAAAGAGGGGAGTTATGTTAGGGGAAATGAGAGATGCATAGAGGAAGTGAGGGGAAATGAGGAACGTTATAGTAGGGAAAATAAGGGATGAGTAGGGGAAGCGAGTAGAAATGAGGGGAGGGGAAGTAGAAAAAGGAGAAATGTGGGGAGGAGAGAAATTATGGAAAATGATGGGCATTATATTAGGGGAAATGAGCTGAGTAGAGGAAGTGAGTAGAAATGAGGAAAGGGAAAGCAGATGAAATGAGGGGTGGGAAAGTAGGTGCAATGAGAAAGGAGGGGTAGAAAAGTAGGAAAAATGGCAAGTAGTGAAGGAAATCAAGGGAGGGGGCAGTATGTAGAAGCTCGAGAAACTGGGGAAAGCCATGGGGAAAGTGGGAAGTGAGGGAAATAGGGAAAGCGGGGAAATAGGGAAAATGAGAAGTAGGTGAAAACTAGGAGAAAAGAGGGGAGGGAAAGTGGGAAGACAAGGGGAAATGTGGGGAGGGAAAGTATGGAAAATGAAGGGAAATGAGGAGAGTTATAGTATGGGAAATGAGAGATGCATAGGGGAAGTGAAGCGATATGAGGAACGTTATAGTAGGGAAAATGTAGGATGAGTAGGGGAAGGGAGAAGACATGAGGAGAGGGAAAGTAGAAGAAGGAGAAACGTTGGTAGGAGGGAAAGTAAGGAAAATGATGAGTTATATTGGGAAAAATGAGGGATGCGTAGAGGAAGTGAAGAGAAATGAGGAACGTTATAGTAGGGGAAATGAGTGATGAGTAGAGGATGTCAGTGGAAATAAGGGGAGGGAAAGTAGGTGCAATGAGGAAATATGAGGTGTGGGGAAGTAGGGGGAAGTGAGGGCAATGAGTGGAGGAGCAGTATGGAGAAGGGAGGGGAATGGGTGAATTAAACGGAAATAAGGGAAGGAAAGTGAAAGAAATAGGGAAAATTAGAATTACGGGAAATTGGGATCAATGTGAGGGGAGTAAGAGAAGCATAGGAAATGAGGGGAAGAAAATTAGTGGAAATGAGAAATGAGGAAGCGGGGGGAAGTGAGAGGAAATCATTGGAGGAAAGTACGTGCAATGAAAAGAAATGAGGGGTGGGAAAGTAGATGCAATAAGGAGAAATGAGGGGTGGGATAGTAGATGCAATGAGGTGAAATGAAGTTTGAGAAAGTATCGAAATTAAGGAAAAGTAGGGGGAACGAGGGGAGTGGCAGTATGGAGAAGTGAGAGGAAATAGGGGAAGTGAGGGGAAATTAGGAAGGGAAAGTGAGGGAAATAGAGAAAACGACAGATAGCAGAAATTATTGGAAAGGAATGGGAGTAGGAAAAGCAAAGGAAATGAGTGGAGAGAAATTAGGGGAGTGTAAGTAGTGGAAGTGAATGAAAATTAGGGAGGCGAAGTAGAGGATGTAATTGGAAGTAGGGAAAACAATGAAAAATCATGGTGAGTAGGGGAGGGGGAGTGATGGCTGGGGAAGGGGAGCAGGAACAGAGGAGTGTTATCTGGTGAAGCAAGAAGAGGAGGAAGTAGAGGAGGAAGGCGTTGAGGAAAAGGATGGAGAAGAGGAGGGGGGAATGTAGGGGGTAGGAGAGGAAAAGTATGGGATGAGGAGGTTTAAACAACTTAATTAATGTTTCAACAAGTTATCAAAATAAATTTTACTAACCCGGAGATCCTTTATCAGCTGCTGATTCCAATCCTAACTTCAATCGTTTTCTAGATGGCTGCATTATTTCAGATTCCAAATTTGATTTATGAGATTCATGAAAGTCTCTGATGGTATCAATCGCGTCTGAAAATATTCCTTTTGCTCCCTTAGCAGGTCCTTCAGGAAATTCTTCCCCAGGTGCAGAGTAGAAGATATGAAGAGGTGAAGAGCCTCTTGTATGAAGCTTCCTTTTCGACATTTTATTTTCCTTAGCTTCCCTGAAGACATCTTTATCTTCTGCAGAAGTCTCTTTGCTGGGATTGTCTAGGGACATTTCTCTATAAAAATTGTTGTGAGGTTAAATTGTGCAAATTGATTTAAATATAAAACATATACAGTAGCGGCCAGAAGTACGATGACGCCTAAAAAGCTAGCGTCTAAAAATATGCACTCACTCCGTGCAGGATATCTCTAGAACAAAATAAGATGGAATAATTTCCAAGAAAGCTGTGGAAATCTTATTGAATCCCGCGTCACATAACCTTTATTTGAAGTATTTTTTATAAATAGAGACTGAAATAGTGAGTTAAAAAGACCAATCTTATTTCTAGTGCTTGCTAATTTTCAAGATTCAATTTCAACTGCTGTGAAGATCTAGGAAAATAATGCTTAAAATCTAAAAGTCGCGCTAAGTGAACCCTAAAATATTCTGATTAAAATGAGCCCAAGTATCTTGAAAAATATTTACTGGTTCTCCAATTCTAATTAAAAATGTAAAGGCGTGCTCGAGAAGGGGGAGCACATACGCTGAGAAACTACAGTAGGACCCGCCGGGTCGCGATTCGCCGCGTCGAAATCAGTGATGCCAATGTGAGTGCCTTTTACTACTGCGCTTGCGTTCGGGCCGCGCACTGGTTAGCCGCAGTTGGCGCGCAATTCAAAATTGGAATTGAAAACAATTGTTGTAATTTGAATAAATAATCATTGAAAAATGTATAAGAATGTATATAAATTGTATAACTTCTGATTTTAGACAAGAAAAAAATTTATAACGCATATAATTAATAAATAACAATTTGTTTTCTTTGACTTCCGAAGAATAACTTATATTTCACAAAACATTTAATTTGAGAAGAAATTTGCGAAAAAGTGATTCAAAATAATTGTTAATAATGTTTTTAATATTTTTTTTCTCATAATACTTCATTTTAATACCAATTTTGAATTGCACGCCAACTGCGGCCAACCAGTACGAATGTTTCTTCTACCTATGCGATCAAAAGTCCGTCCCGATCCGACGAGTCCTACTGCAGCGTCTAAAAACATGCACCCACTTCTCGCAATAAGGTGGAATAATTTCTAAGAAATCAATAAAAATGCTATTATATGCCTCGTTCAATTATTGGTTAAAAATAAACTTTTAACCAATAAATAAGATTAATTTTCTACTACAAAAGACAAATTTTCAATAGTATACATGAATTTTCAAACAAATGGTCAATTTTTCTATTAAAAAAGACCAATTTTCAACCAAAAGTGAAATAGTTAAATCAAAGTAATTTAAATAATAAAGTCATAAGAACAATATCGATTTCATTATTCAATTGGATAGTTTTTGAAAAATTAAAAATAATATCTAAATACACTTATTGTGAAAAGATATTTTTTTCTAAGTTATGTCACGTCTCCAGCGCTGTTGTCGATTTTAAGATCGATAATGTAGAACATCATCTGGATTCGTTGCCGACGTAGAGTGATTAAAACCACTAACCTCGCGAACTGGTGAAAGTGCAAAATAAATGAGATACACTGCACAATATAAATTAGAGAACGAATCAACTGTTTTTACTTGATTCAAGCTTGAACTCTGAACAAGTTCACACATATTTCATCCGAGTTTGACAATTTTATAGTTTACTTTAATTAAACCTTTTTTAATTGAATTGTTTTTATTTACACTTCACATAAGTGTTCACTCGACAAAATTCGACCACGGCGAACCGAACCGAATTACCGGAGCAATTTATGTTTTGTGGACTTAGAATTTTATTTGACGGTTTTCATAAAAATATTTTAAGTCCAATTACAATTAAATTTCAGAGAGGAGAGAGTCGCAGGTTTAAAGTTTAAAAGAATGCGGCGAGATACAATAATCTGACATTTTCGATGCTCTGCACATATATTTATAATCTCGGTTTTGATACCAAAAAAGGTGGGAATAGTCCTTCTAGCCAATAAAATTGCTGATGTCACATAATTTAATGTTAAATTAGCCAATCTCGTTAAGCACCGCCCTTGCATTTGAAGCTAAAAAAATGGGATCCTAATTCTCGGAAATGCATTTTTACACAGAAAAAACTGGGGTTTCTATTAGAACCAATTTTTGGTTCCAAGGGAGCTGCAACAAAAAGGAACCTCTCTTGCTGAAAAGGAACCCAAAATGATAAATGGTCTGTATGATTATTCATAGTCTTTATTGATTTCAAATAGGCTCGCGCTTTTCGGTACATGCGCAGTTGAAAATATGAATAGCGATCTATCGGATATCAACGAACTAAAAAGGAACCCTCAAAATAAGTTCCATTGGAGCCTCAGTTCTAAATGATACCAACTTTTACTTGAACCGCAACTTTACTGAACCCTCATTTTTTTCTGTGTTGAAAAGATTTCAACGAATTAAGTTGATTTCAAAAGATTTCAGAAAATTTTAGACAAATTTCCTGACTTTAGAAGATTTCAGTGAATGTACGAGACTTAATTAATTTCACGAAGTGTCTATTCGTCTTACTAGGGTAGGTCAAGAGAATTCAAGTGACTTCATGTGCTTTCACGTGAATTCAAATGACTTCAGATATTTCAGGAGGCTTCAGGAGATTTCATTACAAGTGTACACCTGACTTCATGAGTAGTCAAACCCGCGCCCCTTTTTTTTAATCTCGAACATACAAATATTTTTTAAAATTCGGTCCAATTTTAAGTTTCATCAAGACGAAAGCCATAATATAATTATTAGTAGTCTTTATCAATATTTATCGTTATAAATTAGAACATAACTACAGTGGAATTTATAAAAAAAAAACAACATTGTTTTTCGTACTAAACATAGCCAAAAACTTCGTCTGTGAGAGCTCGATAATCACACGTTTTTCTAGTTGCATAACGTACAGGTGACTAAACGAAAATGACAAATTTTCACTCTTCACTGAATGTAATTTCTATCACGTCATGATACTTGTGTCCATATAACGAGCACCGTTATCCTTGTGACGTGACATTAATAATTAATTGAGTACTCTTCCGCGAGATGGGTTCAGACACTGTCTGCGGTTACGTAAATATAGGTATACATCATACAATGATAGTGAATTTCATGCATCTTGAGTAGTTTAATTACGGTTACTGTTCGCAGGCTCCTGCAGCTATACAGATTCAAAATCACGTTTGAATCTCATCATTTATCCGATGCTACCAAGTTTACATGTAGCAAGCAAATAGAAAATAATATTGGCAAGTATTGAAACAATAAATGTATGTAATTCATGATAAAAGTTTTCAAATTACCGTAATTTTCAACTTGGAAACTTTTTAAATTAAGGGATTTTTTGGTCAATATTTAGGAAGCTGTGAAATTCAGAATATTTTTAAGAACTTTATTCAATATTTTATTTGCTCACACTTTCCTGAATTGAATATCGCAAAATTAAATTACGGTTAAATTTGTGTAATATTGGAGAACCTTCAGTATAGCTATTACCAATTTTAATGCATTCTGTTTTAGAAGTTTAATCCTCTCTGAACCAATTTACCTCCATTCAATTAAATTGGTTTAAAACTCAATTATGAAATTTCGTTAAATATATAATAAAGTCTAATAACTGTGATATACTCGTGTCTACTTTTACCTAATATATAGCACACATAAATAGTTAAAATGGATCGATTAAGGTTGCGAATTAAGACAATTAGAGCCTGGCTTCCAATCCCTTTTAATTATTTTATAGAATTCATATATCCTTTCGAGATATGAAGAGAAGTCAAAGCATCAAACTGACTGATTTTCTAACATCAAATAAAAAATCCAATCAATCGAACCGCAATCTTTATTTCTCTCTTATCTTCTTTTTCCCTCTAAAACTCAAGAGAATAGAAATTGGAAAGGTGATTTTATCTCTTTGAAAAATAAACCTGGATTTCTAGTTTAAAAGCGATTCGAGGAAAGTCATTTTCGGAAGTATATCCCGAAATTGCGGTATAACAATCCTGGTTATTCTGGCGATAAACCTCTCACAATTCAAACTCGTCTTTCCACTCTGTCTCTTTCCTTCCAGAAGAGTTCCTCCTCATACGGTGTACATCCGGGATGCATATTCTGTGAAGCGAGTCGATTTCGCTGCTAGTGAAATATCCTTCACGTTGGAGTAACATATCACGTTGATTTTGGAAAGAATTCTTTTGCCTATATAGGTTATAGGTTTTCGAAGAATCGAAGCACATCGAGGAGACTTCAATTTCATCCAGCACCATCTCAGAAAAGAGAGATGAGACTTTCCACTATCGATCTATGGCTTCCACTAAAGTGACGAAGAACCAAGAGGCTCCAGAGAAGTTTATCGGCTTTCATCTTCAGAATGCTTATAGCGACTAAAAACCCTATTTGCAAGTTGCTCTGTTTCTCCTATATAAGAGCAGAGTCATCAGAGAAGAAACTTCTGCTAATGCCTTTTGATTAATAAAGTTCCCCAGTCGAACATTCCATAATTTGTTTGATACTCTAAAGTCTAAAGCCTTTCTATAACTTTAAAGTAATTAAACTTCGCATTATGTAATCTCAGTACATAGTAGATTTCAAACTAGACCATTCCTACACATAAAAATTACTGGATTCAAGGAAATGCGTTTCTTTGGTTTCTTTTCTTTGAATCAAAGATTTGCTTAATTAACCCTCAATAACCACACTAGTGCGAATTCGCATCTCGTGAAATTTCTTCCTTCTGTAAATTTCTACCTGCGTAGACCAAGGGTCTCTCCCCACTACGATATTTCTATTTCTACCCCAAAGAGTACATCTTATACATTAAATTCGGATTAGTCACTTCCGAGATATTGAGTTTCAAAGATTTAAAATCACAAATCGCACTAGTGTGGTTACTTCGTATGCTGCAGAGATTTGTGGTTACTAAGGGTTAATTCAAGTAAATATTGTTTAGAGGCAAAAAAGTTATGCCAAGTCTCAAAGAAATAATTTCTTGGGTGATATTTCTTTAACAAAAAGAAATATTTCTTTCCAATAAATATGAACATTATTGAGTCAAGGAAATGATTTCTCTCGAGATCCGAACCTAGTTTCTGAATCTGTTTTTCACACCCTAAGAAATATTTCCTCATTTCAGTGAAATCGTTTGCTTGAAGTGATAAATACGTATTTCAATTAAGTAATTAATTAAGTAATAATTTTTTTAAAATTAAATATCAAGCACATATTTGTTTGAACAAAGTAAATACTTTTTTTAAATAAATAAATTTGCATTTCATTGAAATAAGTATTTTTTAATTTAACATTTCGACAAAATTGTTTCCATTGTACATTTATTTCAGCGCAAACAACATTTGTTTGAATGAAACATTCATGAACTCCGTTGAAAGAAACGTTTATTTAGTTCATGGAAAAGAAATGGATAATTCTAAATCAATATTTTTGGATAATAAATTTCTGGATTGCAACTTTCAGTAATTCAGGACAACTGAATTCGACTGTATTCAACCGTAATTCAAACACAAATGGCGCATTTCTTTCAACCAATAACAACGTTCCTTCGCTTAATTAATATTACACTGACTGAAATAAATATTAATTTTCAACAATAATTTCATACTTTTGGTTTATATAAAACCATTCCTTTGTATTGAAGAAATGTTTTATAGGACGTATTTAGTACAATCATTTATTTGAATCAAGTAAATTTTCTTTGATTCAAGATTTTGTTTCTCTCAGTGCCAAAAAAACTTTGAACTTAAGACCATACAATTTTAAAACACATATTAAATATAAATATATAGGTACTTAATAACTTTCAAATGGAAATTTGAGAGCCTCCGCCTCCGCCTCCGGCTTAACAATATAAATATTATTAGCCTGGAAAAAAGATTACTTGAATCAAAGAAATGTGGTTCTGAATACGTCCAATCAAATATTTTTTTCATCGAAATAAATTTTTCTTAGAATGAGAATAATTTTCTTATTTGAAAAACATTATTTTTTAAAACAAGAAAAATTTTCTTCGACAAAAAAATACTTGAATGGACGTATTTAGTACTACATCTCTTTAAACCAAGCAGGTATCTTCTAGATAATTAAAAAAAAAAAACTAAAAAAAAATCCATTGAATTCATTGTTCCACTGAAATTCAATGAATTTAAAAAATTCAATATAATTCAGAAGAATTGAATAGAATTCAAGTTAAATTATTAGGAATTCAGGGTGAATATCAAATGAAATCAAATGAATTGTAAAAACCATTAAAAAATCTCTTTAAACCTTTAAAACCCTACGAAATACCTCACTTCTTGTGAATAAATTCTTTGAAATCCATTAAAATAGGATAAATCTCGTGAAATTCCATGAAATCTGATATTTTTTGAAATCTTGCTAAATTTATTAAAATACCTTGAGAGCTTTTAAAATCCCTTAAAATCATTGACATCCTCGGAAATCTTATAAAATACTTTGAAATTTTTTTAAATATCACAAAACTTATAGGTCCTATAAAACCGATTCATATCAACCGGAATTTTAAGGAATTATTTAAAACCCCATGACAAATGTCTTGGAATCTTTTAAAATACTCTCAAATATTTCAAATTCTTTGAAGTATTTTGAAATACCTTCAAACTTTTAAAAGCTCTTTTAAATTACTTGGAAGTTTTAAAAATACCTTCAAATCTTTAAAATCCTTTGAAATCCCTTCAGCTTATTGAATTATATTAATTAATAATTAATAATATTAATTCAGAAATAGGTATACACCTGAATTCAATAGTGGTTACCCATGCGTTAATTTATTGAAAGAAAAGTGACTAACGAGATTATTTATTTTTTTAAATTACTACAGTGACTATATCTAAAAAAGGTGACGTATAGATTTTACAGGATGCCTTATATGAGAAAAAATGTAGAAAAACATTGGTAAAAAGTTTACAAGATGCATTTAGTGAGAAAATCGACTCTTTATAATTTAAAAATTTGACAATTTATCTGTGGATTACAAAACAGGTCGGTAAAACTCTTCAGAATCGGAAAACAACATCTAAATTTCTGAAGGAGATAAGAAAATTCTTAATTATAAGACCCCCTCTTCTTTAATTAAATGCATCTGTGTATTATTAATATTTTCTGAGTGATTACGAATTCCTCTAAAAATAACAAATAGATAACAATTTTTAGAAATTTATGTTACAGAATCACTTATCTCATTAAAAAAGAAAAATTGTTTGAGAATCGCATAGACTTGTCTCAAATCATCAAATATCGATGTCCCACCAAATTTGGACTTTTCTACTTGAAGGTACAAATCTACCAGGGAGGGTTTGAGTAGAGAAGGAAGTTTTCCACAGACCAATGTAATTCTTCTCCTGGAAGGAAGTGCCCGCAAAATATCTCTCAATTTGTCATATTTTCTTGAAATTTAATTCCCGCTGAACCCCAACTTCCACAATTTGGTTAAGCTCCACTCTTCTGGAAGAAGTCAGAATAATTCATCCACGAGATATTTTAGGTTTTCACAATAAGAAAAACAACCCAATCATTATTAAGTTTAGCATCCAGAACTGAGCAAAAAGACCATTCCCAATCTTTTTTCTTTCACCTCTCTCGTTTGCAGTTCCTTGGAGATACGAAGCCCCCGACTGAACCTTCCGGTTTTCCTTTCTAGCTACAGGAAACCTCCCCTTTTCCCTCTTGCATCCACCATCACAGCTTCCATTCAGTGGATGTTTAAGAGCTCGTTTCGGGGATTCACCGTTTAAATCTCAGACTCGGGTTGGAGGAGAAAGGATGGTAAAAAACGAAAAGCTGAAAAGAATAAAATAAAATAAAAAATAATGCAGGGAGTTCTACACAAACCAATATCGAGGTTGACGAGAGGAAAAGACGATAAAAAGGGAGTCTCGCAAGATATGCTAAACTTTCTTTTCAACATTCTTCTCCTCGCATAAAATAACCGTCGCGAGGTTTACAGAATGTTCAGAAAAATATTTTCATAATTTTAAGTAAATGCGATTTCATTGAATTCGAGTAAAGCTTGAATTTTCCATAACAGTGTGGCGTGGAGAAATATCTCTGAAAAGGATTATTCAGGCGAAACTATCCATAAATCATTTTCTCAAAAAGGGGTTCCTATTTTACATATCTATGCATTCGCTTAAAACGAACGTGAATTTCTCAACTAGAGTGGATTGCAGACATCGCATCGGCACACAGTGCTATATTAACAGCGAATGGTAAAGTTACAAAGCTATTCGAATTAGCTGAAACTCCGACAGACAGACCGAGTACGCTCGGGAAGAGGATAGCGCTAGGAAAGAGGATAGCGCTAGGAAAGAGGATAACGCTAGAGAGGTGGCGGTATTTGCAGATACTTACCGGCACACGTGGCCACCAGCCAAACGGTTGCAAGAGCTATTCTCCATTTCGAGGTAAACCTGCGAACAAAAAGAGGCATTTCATTGCAATAGGATTCACTATTCCTTGTACGAAAAAAAAGTAAATCTTTAGGCCAAATTCATTTCCAGTTGTGGCTTTTTCTGACATTTTTAGATTCCTGTGCACTTTTCACTTAAAGTGAGTAATCATTAATGCAATTTAACAAACAGAATTATTTAAATTGCTTTTTTTATAAATATATTTTTCTGAAATAGAAACAGGTATTTGAAATTATTCTTCAAACTTTCTATATGGATCATATTGAACGTAACTTTTCCTTCAAGTATTTCTGAAGAAGATAAGAATAACTAGTGGTTTATAAAAAATGCAAGGAAAATTTTATTATAGGTTTAAAATAATAATTTGTCGGTTGGATTATTGGAACTTATTCAAACTTGCAAGGATTTATTTTAAACTCGGTTAAAATTTAAAGCTTCTTAGTGTAAAAATCATTCAAACGTCACAGCTTTTGAATTAAAGACATCCAATCTAAAAGTACGTTATTATTTAATTATTAGGTCCCTATTCTTTAAATAAATGCATATACGTGTATTATTAATATTTTCTGAATGATTTTACGAATTCCTTTAAAAATAAAAAGTGGATGAAAATATTTGTACATTCATGATACAGATTCACTTATCTCATTGAAAAAAAAAATTGTTTGAGATTCTAATAGACTTGTCTCAAATCAAAAAATATCGGTGACGTACCAAACTCGTATTTTTCTACTCAAATGTACAAATCTACCAACCAGTGTTTGAGTAGAAAAGGTACGTTCTCCACAGACAAGCAGAAAATGTCAACAAAAAGAACTGCAACTTTCAACATTATTCTAAGAGAAAATAGTTATGAGCAATAATAAAGTGTTTAAACAATTATGTTTGTTAAATTATATTAATTATTACCTTACTCTAATTGAAAAATGGACAAAAAGTGTACAATTCTAGAAAAAACCGCAACTTTTTAGTATTATTCAAAGAGAATATTATTAAAAATAAAAATAAATTGTTTTAACAATTATTTTTGTTGAAAAATTCAGAAAAAACCGCATCTTTTTCACTTTTTTCTAAGAGAAAATTGCTATAAGCAATAATAAATTGTTGAAAATAAATACTCAAACACCTAATTATCAGTAGAAAGTAATATTTGATGCATCAAAAACAATTTCTACTAAAAGAAATCGCAACAAAATAATAAATAGCGCCAAAAAATTGCAAAATCCAATATTATCTAACATTGGCGATTCTGAATAAAATTGACAAAAATTTATTTTTTTTATGGGAAATACGTGTTATTCAAAAAAAAATTGGGGTGGAGGGAAGTACATAACTACTTTCTTTTAACTAGTTATTTTTCTGGTAACGAATTTACTTCTGTAAATATGTAACAAATTGGTAACTAGTTCCAATTGGTAATTATTCAAATTGTGGCGCCTAGTTTTCGAAAGATTCTTTAGTAAGGCAGGAATCTTATCGAAAAATGATTGCTGTTAAAAAAAATGCAAAAGAATTGGATGAGATTTATAAGATTTCCAAGTAAATTTAAATGAATTCAGGATAAATTTAGAAAATGAAAAAACCATGAAGTAACTTAGTTTCAAGGAATTTAAGGGAAATAATAAGAAATCAATGAATTGAGTGAATTTAGCAGAATTCAAGTGAATTTAAAAGATTTCAAGAAGAGTTAAAAAAATCAAGAGAATTCCAAAGAATTCTAAACAAAAGAATTCAGGATAAATTAATAAGACTTCCGGGTAATTTCCATTGATTTCAGTAAAATTTGAGTGAATTTATAAAAATTCAAGAAAATTCCAGAGAAATTTAAAAATATGTCTTGCAAAATCGATTTTTGCAATCTAAAAATCTCGTGAAATCTTTTTTTTTGTCGCGAATTATAATTGAAGTGTGAATGTTCAGACCCACCCCTCAATTTAGGAGGTAAAAAAATAAGATTTTTTTACAACTTTTAATTTGCTAAAATCGATTAGATAGGTCTTGCTTAAGGGTTGTTTGTCTTCCATAAATTTAAAATTTTCCATTTGTTTCGATAAAGTATCTTTTTTTGGCTACTAGATCGAAATCATTCGTCGAACCTTTTTTCAGAAACTACACTTTTTAGGTTATAAAATTGAATTTTTATATAAAGTATGCAACTCAGCATAGAAAAAATGATATAATAAGATTTATTTTATAAAAATAAGTTAATTTTTTTATTAATAATTTGAAAATAACAATACAAATTCATTCAAATTTTTCATTTAGCTACCCAATTTTTCGCTGAAAAATGTAATCTAAATTTCATTAGTGTGCATCTCGTAAAAATATGTTTTTCATTTATTCAAGTCATATTTTAAAAAAATAGTATAGGTATTTTTTAAATTTGAGTACAAAATTTTCTACACGAAAAGTATAAGTTCCTTAAAGAGATTCCATTTTTATACATACTTAGATAACAGAACATTATTTTCTAAATATACAAACTATTCTAAGCAAAGACTGCTCGTAAACGTTTTTTGGATTAATCCAAGGACCTTTGGGTTGAATCAATTCAAATCCGGGAGAAAAAAAATTTCCTAGCAATTTCAGATTTCTTTACAGGTATCTCTCTTTCTACCATATTCTTGCTTACTAATTTTTCCGCCTTATAATTGAATGCATATTTAAGATATTAATATTTTTAATCAAGGATATTGTCCTAAGATTAGTGAAAATGAAACAAAGAAGTTGGATTTAAAGCTGATGGAATAGATCTCATACGACGACCCACATCCAAATACGACCGAGTCAAGTGCTGCTTAACTTCGATGATCGAACGAGAAGCCTTAAACAATTCCATGTGTCCCACCGCACAAACGAAAATTTTACCATTTGAATGCGTTTCAATATCTAACGTTTTAAAATTTGGAAAGTTAAAAGTTTACTTCTTAGAAATGTTTACATTATAATAAATAAATATTCAAAATTAAATACTTTAAAATTTTCAGGAATTTCTCATTTTTTTCAATTTTCATCAAAAACATTGGTAGCGATTTAATTGTTTCATATGGAGGTTTTAAATGCTAATGTTTCAACTTAAATGCACTTAAAAACTGTAGTACTTCCAAATTCGTTCCGCTCAAAAATCCGGATACGTCAAATTCTAATTATGGAACTGAAAATCTTCTTAATTCTCTTCTACCGCAATTTATATCTATATGTCGTAGGGACTTAGGAAAATCAGGGTTACCTTTTCTCTAGATTCCTGGTTTATTCAGGAATATATAATACTTTTAGATAATTTCTCTTAATTCCTATAGAGTTTTAGATATTTAGAAAAATTAGAAATTTATGCTTATAAGCATAAATTTCTAATTATAATAACTAACTCTACAGAATTAATCTTCATTAGGTTTAATAATTCGTTTAAGAGTTTTATATTAAAATATATTAAAGTTGATTGCATATTATTTATCACAACTCTGGTCCATCAAGAACTACAAAAATTTAAGTATCAAGTACAAAAATACGTTTATAGAAAGCTCATCGGCGATTTTTAAGTTTCTGTCCAAACTTTTTTTTACTTGAAAATCAAAACTTGACCATTTCTATTGAACCTGCACTTTCTGTTAATTGAATAAAGATATGGGGCGAAAATATGTTTGTTCTGAAAAACGGCGCATTTTTTTAGCTTTTGCTTTTTCCAAATGGTCACAATGATTTCTATTCTCTGTCAAATGTTTTCCAATGCGCTTTCTATAAACGTATTTTTGTACTTGATACTTAAATTTGTAGGAGCATTTAATAGATCAGAGTTGTGATAAATAATATGCAATCAACTTAACTGTATTCTAAATTTAAATTCTAAATGAATTATACTACAATATGAAGACTAATTCTAAGCCTAAATGTCATATTTTTCTAAATATCTAAAACGGTCTAGAATTACAGAGAAATGATCTGAAACTGTTTTAAATTCCTGAATGAACCAGGAATTTAGAGAAAAGGTAAGACCTGAATGGAAGATTTTCCTTCACTCCTGCATTTAGCTAATTCCCTAGATTTTGAGCCAAGAAGTAGCTGGCTGACAAAATAAAAAGCGTTAAACTTTTAGCCAGGTCCAGGCCAGACCATCTGGTCAGCGTCAAGACTGGAAACCAGACGGTCTAGTCTGGGCCGCACCAGCGCCAGCAGATTTTTTTACATGGCCTGATATAGTAAATTCTATATAATCTTTCCTTCTAAATACGAAGAGAATCGTCTATACTTTTAGGGCGAACATAAAAAATCTTGCAAACCTGATTGGCGGAGCTGAGAAAAGAAAGGGGGATCTGTTCGTCCCGCCAGGGCTATTAGTCAGAAAAGCTGGACGAATATAGTCACTGCGAATAGATAAAATCTCTATATCTGGGTTAACCTACATTTTCTGTACCCCAATATTACTTTTTTTATAAATCCCACAAAGATGAACGCTCAGTGGATGATTTTCTCCATCAATAACTTTCATTGGTCCTCGCTGATCGGCGATATTTCCGATCGCTATCAATCGCGATACGGTGGGATGCACCGACATCGTTTTTCTCTCGGAAACTGGATTCGTGTATTAAATGGAAGCTCCTAAAAATCCTATATGTAATATGTATACTCTATTTTTTCTATTTCATCTGTTTATTATTTCATTATATGGACGAATATATCTATAAAAAAGAGTATATAACCGCATAGGGGGAAAGCAGTAAATCTCAATTGGCGACTCTATTGGCTCTTATCTATAGAGACGGTAAATCCGTGCTAACGCTAACCCGCTTTAAAGTGTAATTAATACGTCTGGGCTATCGGAACTGCCGGGTTTAATTTAGTATCGAGCATGCAAAAGCTCCCAGAGCGTATTTGCTTCCTGGCGAATTCGATTGTTTTGTCGATCCCGTATTTTTCTCATTTTTCCTTAATTAACTATATTTTAAATTGATCGATTGGTTACTAGGACGGGTCGCAAAAAGAAAATTATATCAAAATTGGAACTATTTAGAAAAGTAGTGTATTAGGACCCTGAAAAAGTATGATTAGTAATATATGATAAGTAATATGCAATATGATATGTATGATTAGTAAATTATTATTTTCATACTTTTGACATTTTCGTGTATGTCAATTTTTAAAAATATTTTTGGAGGTTTCAAACGTCTCTCCAAATATTTAGAGCTTTTTAATTAACGTTCTCTGAACGATAACTTATGTTTAATGAACCCCTCTGTATTCAAAAAACAATTTTTAAATCTACAGGAAATACGAAAGAATTTTTTTAGGTGTTTTAAGACTTTCCTGCTAGTAAAAATGCATTAGAAAAAAATTGATGATCCTGGAAAATGATAAATGTAAAAACAGTAAATTTTTTTAAAACTGAGTTTAGTATTTTTTTAAATTATCTTTTTCACAATACGTTAAAAAACATTTGTGGGCGTCCACATAAAAAGGGCCCTTATGGCCAACTCTAGTTTAGAAGATATTTGCGTTTTTCTAAGTTAAGATCAAAATGATTATTGTTGGGATAAAGTGGGGTATAAGGGGACCTATAGTGTAACATGTGTGCTTATGGCTCTCACCAAGTTTAGATGTTTTTTCCTCGAAAAATGGGTTTTCAAAGTTCCAAATTAAAAAATGTCCCGGTGAGTCGGTTTTCAACATAGAGGGTTAATTTTGAGTCTAAAATTCCGGTTAATTATCGGGCTACATGTCCCTATACGTAACTCAATCGCGACCATAAGGGCCCTTTTCATGCAGGCGCCCAAATTTAATTTATAACATCTGAGGGCTTTTCTTGGTAAAAATGCACTAGGAAAAAAATTGGTAAGTCTAGGTAACCACAAAAGAAAGATAGCCTGTTTTCCAAAAAGTCATTTTCATAATTTTCCAAAATTACCTTTTTCCAGTTGGCTTAAAAAAATTTGTTAGCCTTCCGAAACCTCTTTACTGGTAAAAATGCAGTATGAAAAAATTACTAGAAATACAAAAATAATTATTTTTTGAAACTGATACCTCCCTTTTTTCGATTCTCTGGACTTGCCAATAAGTTATTTTTAGTGTACCCATGTTAACAAAAAATTTAACCTGCAGGGATAAAGAAATAATTTTTGCAGGTATTTGAGGCTTTTCTACTGCTAAAAATGGATTTGAAAGTAATTTAATAAGTCTGGGAAATTATAAATTGGGGTTGCTACAAGACCTGAAAAACCTGGAAAAGTCATGGAATTTTGAAAAAAGACTCGATTTTTGTTATTCACACTTACTTCAAAATCTTAATAATTATTTTAGTACTTCACGGCGAATTTTATATTTGCGAATTAATTTTTTACTACTAAAATAATACGGTTATCATTTCAGGATTAATACATTATAATTAATAAAATAAAAAATAAATAATCGAAATATTAATATAATATTGATAACTATCATAAAATTAAATTAATTAGTATGTAAGAATTTGTAATTTTATATGAAAAACTAAAAAAAAAAAGAACAATTATAGTTTTTGCAAATTGCAAATTTTCGTTATTTTTGTAAACATTCGTAATTTTCTACAAAAAGCTATTCAAAATTACGAAAAACTAAACCTTAATTGTGGAGTCGTAAATTTTCCTATTTATTCATCGAGAATTGTATTTATTCATAATTATGTGTGGAAATTTGTAATTTTTCAAGATAAAGTATAAACAAACTATAAAAATATTTTTAAAATAGTAAATTTTCATTATTTTTAGCAGAAATTTATTTTTTTTTTTAAATCATTAAAAATAATGAAAATATTTATTATGATGTTGTCGATTTTCCTATTTTTTCGTAGAAAAATTGCATCGATTTATAAATGTTTGTAGAAATTTGTCATTATCTAAAAACAAAATATGAAAATTGCTTTTTTCCAGATGTATATTTTCGTAAAATTTCATAAAAAGATGCAATTATTCATAAGTATTTGTAGAAATTCCTAATTTTCTACAGAAAATTAAGATTGTGTTTTATTGTTGTAGACTTTCATAATTTTGTTTAAACTTTTTATTTTTCATAAAAAAATCATAAACAATTATAAAACCTCATAATTATTCATAGAAAATCTTGATTTTTCATACTTTGTAGTTTTTAATGCCGATCTATTACAAAAACTTTGAAACTCGAAC
Source organism: Andricus grossulariae (assembly GCA_011634705.1). Classification (NCBI taxonomy): domain Eukaryota; kingdom Metazoa; phylum Arthropoda; class Insecta; order Hymenoptera; family Cynipidae; genus Andricus; species Andricus grossulariae. The sequence continues at coordinate 27,972 of JAABKJ010000655.1, read as the reverse complement.
TTTGTAGTTTGTCTTAACAAATTTTTCCACCGGGGTTTGCAGTGATTAAAAATTGTACAAAAATTCAAGTCTTAGTATAATAGAAAAAAGGGAGGCAGCATGTTTAATAATTTAATAATAATTTGGAAAAATGCGAAAATGATATTTTGGAAAACAGGCTCTCTTTTACTTTTTTGATTATTCAGACTTATCAATTTTTCTCCTAGTGTATTTTTATCAGTAAAAAGCCCTCAGATGTTATAAATATACTTTAGTCATAGAAAAAATATAATTTAAAAAAGCACAAAACACAGACGTACAATAATATTTTTAAAAATTTGCATACGCGAAAATATCAAAACTATGGAAATAAGAATTTTTTAAAACACATTTTGTTAACCCATCCTATTGGTCACCTTAGTTCTTTCTTCATTAAGATATCTATTAATTTAGCATTTAAAGTTACGAATGTTACAAAAAAAATTAGTTCAATTAAATTTTAAACTGGAATTAATCGTCAAAATATATTCGATATATAACATACAGAATATTATAGGCAATTTTTTAAATAAAAAATTAGCTTCAGCCAAAAATAAATTAATTCATATGAAATTAACTTTGAAAGCCTGGCATTTTTATTTTATTATTACTTTCAGTTCAATAAATGTTCATTTCGTCGATATCATAAAAATAAAGCGCTCCATACTTTGGGTTTATTTCATGCAATTAAAACGAGGGGTGAACAATAGGTGATTTACGAACGACCTTTATCGCAGTTTGGTACGTATGATTAACACGTTTTGTGTCCATAAACAAAGCTCACTATTCATATTTTAATATTAACTTTCGAGGGTGTACTAATGATCTCACAGGTTTTTTCAATTAGTGGGAAATTGCATATTTCACGGAAACTGGAAACCATTTTCTATTGACTGGACGAAAAAGCAGAAGTGAGATTTTATGAATGGCGACAAATATACGTACGAATAGACGTAATGCGCTACGTCGAGGGACCAACGTTAATTAGCAGTGCTTCGTTTAACTCGACTTATTTTACTTCGCGAACTCCAAGGCCTCTATTACCATCACGCTTAATGCTATTCACTGTTTTATTTTTTATTTTTCATGCAACTTCTGTGTCCGTATTAAAAGCGTAGTCGAGCGCAGAATAAAAATAAGGAAGAGCAAAAATCACGATTACTGGCGCACTGGCGTTAAAATGAATCCACCTTTTTTATCGGTCATAAAATTTTCTCCGGTGACAATATCGAGCTTCTGAAAAGGCGTGGAAATTAATTTCAGTAGATTGTATTTTAGTCTGATATATTACGAGCAAACAGTTTAAATTAAAAAAAATTGACTACCATACATGGTTGCAAGTACATACAAATTACGAGAATTTTTTATTTGGACGATTAAAAATCAGGATAGCCACAAAACTTCATTTTCCAAATTCCCTGATTTTTCCCTGACCATTAATATTCAAAGAACAGTATTTTAATCTTGTAATATTTTTAACATAGTATCTTCTATAAACAGGATCAAACAATTTCAGATTAAAATTTCAAAAATTTAAATTTATGATTTTATTTTTCAATTTATTTTCTCAACAAAACAGTTGAAATTTCGAACAAAAAGATGAATTTTTAACAAAATAATTAAATTTTCAAGAAAATAGTTGAATATTGAAACAAATTGTTACATTTTCAACCAAATGGTAAAACTTCCAAACAATATAGATTAAACTTCAACCAGAAACAGTTGCATTATGAACCAAATAATTGAATTTTCAACAAAAAAAAAAGAGATGAATTCTCCATCCAATTTTCGACCCAAATTAATGAATTTGCAACAAAACAGTTAAATTTTAAACCAAAAAGTAGTTACTTTTCAAGAAAATAGTTGAATTTTAAACAAACTAAATATTAAATTTTCAACAAGATAGTTAAATTTTTAATAAATACTTGAATTTTAAACCTACAATTAATTATGAATTCTCAACAAAAAAAGTAATAGTCGATATTTCAACCAAAGAAGATAAAATTCCTGCCAAAAGAGATGAATTTAAAAGCCAAAAAGATGTATTTTCAACCAAGAAGATTAATTTTCTACCAAAAAAGATAAATTTTTAATAGAATAGATTCATTTTCAAACATATAGGTAAATTTTCAACAAAATAAGATGCATTTTTAATCAAATATGGAAAATTTTAATTTTCAGTAAAACAAATTAATTTTCCACAACAAAAAGACCGATTTTTAAACAAAATAGTCAACTTTTTAACCAAAAAGATTAATTTTCAACTAAAATGATGAATCTGCAACTCAAAAAATAAATTTTTAACGAATTAGTTCAGATTTCAACCCAAAAGATGAATTTTCCAATCAAAAAGAAAAATTTTCCACAAATGAAGATTTTTAGGTCAAGAAAGAAAAAAAGTTCATCCAAATTATTGCACTTTCAAGCCAAAACACGAATTTCTTGTAAAACAATCGAATTTTCAACACGAAGATATCAATTTTCAACAAAAAAGTTAATTTGTAACGAAATATTTAAACAAAAATGAAAAAGTTACATTTTCAGTTAAAAATTAATTTTAAACCAAAAATATACAAATTTTTATAATAGTTCAATTTTCAACCAAATAGATAAACCTTCAAAGAAAAAAATTGATTTTTAACAGTGAATTTCAACTTTGACACAAGTAGTTAAATTTTAAACTAAAAAAAAACTTTCAACCAAAGATATGAACCTTTAACCGAAAAAATAAATTTTTAACAAAGAACTTCAACTTTTACCCAAGAAGTTGAATTTTCATTGATTAAATATCAACTTTCTACAAAATAGTTAAACTTTTAACTAAAGAAATAAATTTTTAACCAAAATGATTAAACTCATTTAAAATGATGAATTTTTAACCAAAAAAAAAGGATCTAAAGTGAATAGATTTTAATTTCAAATCAAAAGCTGTTTCATTTTTATCTGAAAAAGATTAAATTTCTACAAAAACAAATGAGCTTTTAACCCGAAAGACGAATTTTCAACAACAAAAATAGTTCAATTTTTAACCAAGAAAGGTATCAGTTTAATTTTCAACACCAAAATTTGAATTTTTAATAAAAATTTAATCTTCTACCTAAATAGTTGAATTTTCAACAAAACAGTTTATTTAGAAATAGAAATATACGGCAAATAAATTACTATCAAGAACATTATAACAGGGTGGCCGTAAATCTTCATTTTCAACATTCTCTCATTTTTCTCTGGCCAATTTTTCATTTTCTTTTGCCATTAATATTCAGACAAGAATATTAATCTTATAACATTTTTAACATAGAATATTTTAAAATCGGAATTAAAAAATATCAAAATTTCAAATTTATTATCCATGCCAGTTATTTAATGTATCCTGACATATGGCCAACCTGAAAATTGAAACAATTCAAAATTCAAAGCCTCTTAGGTTTCAAGATTTACAATTTTAATTCAAAATACTTTTAAAATTAACCAACTTTTAATTTGAAAACATTTAAGGGACTCGACTATTCACAATAAAGCAAATTCAAATTTTAAATCATTACTGAAAATTTCTACCCACATTTCAGAAATATTCAATTGAAGCTTTATGTGGTTAAGATAAATTATAGGATGTTGTAAATTTCGCATTTGGAAACTTGAAAGTTGAACAGTTGAAATGAACGACTTCCAAATTTAACCATTTTTACTGTAAATTGATTTTTCATCGAAATATTTAAAACTTCAAATGGTTTGAGCCTCAAATTGGATCTACAGATAGTATTACCCCAAAACGGTGTTCAACTTGAAGAATTAAATCTTGATAAAATTGGCAACTTTTAGAATTAAAAATTTTCAAAAGTGAACACTTGTAAAGAAAAGTAAATACAGAAATTAAATGTCTGAGAATAACAATTTTAATTTTAAATTATGTTTCATTTTGATTGGTTAAATGATGATAGATTTATTGAGGCCTATTACTAGTGTGCCTCAACAAATATATCATTATTTAACCAATCAAAATGAAACAAAATTTAAAATGAATAAACTGGCCTTAAAATACAAACATCTAATAAAAATACGAAAATAAGAATTCCAAACTAAGATTCAGAAAATACAAGCTCTAAAATTTTCGCTAATGAACTGCGGTGGCATAATTGGTAGCGCACTTCACACGTAATGAGCGGGTTGTTGTTTTAAATACAGCCCGTAGTGCATTTTTTAGAATATACTTTCTCGCGATTTTCAATTAATTGGCGAAACAAAAAATTGATTTGCGATAAAGTAGGATCCTAGTTATCAGCAAAGCTAATAGATAGAATCATCTGCCATAAAAATTAAATATTACAAACTGGTGATAGGCCTCAACGAATCTACTATAACAATTTTAAGTTTAAAATGATTGAAGTTGAATACATTCAAGCTTTTGACATTCAAATACAAATTATTATTACGCTATATGGTTAATTGAACAAGTTTAAACTTAAAGTAGCGTCGAATGGGGTCATTACGGACATGTAGGGTAAATTCGGACACCCCTAAATTCCCTAAATTGACAGGAAAAATTATTCAAAACTGTTCCAAGTATCTGGAATAAGTTCAAGCCTTAACTGGTTCTATATTCTGGCTAAAATTAGGAATGTCCAGATTCACTCCACATGTCCGAAATTACCCCATCTGACGGTGTTTTTGTTTGTTTATTTTCCGAGGAAAGAGAAATTTTTACAATATCACTGGTCACATGAAAGCTAATTATTATTTTTTTCTTAATTAAAGCCCCACCCTAGACGTGACCTAATCTCACTTTTATTTATTACCGAGCTGGAGAACACTATGTATAACTATACACAACTTGCCCACCTCGCAGTAGTTGCAGATCTAATTTAGCAGCTAATTACAGTTTGAGTGAGAGAGGAGAACAAACTTTGTAAAAGCGTACACACTATGAATATAAGAGAGATAGAGAGAGTGCTTGTTCAAAGTTGGCGCCATTGGAATTAGTCCGATAAAATCTCTTTAAACAAGAATCTGATAAATCGTATCAAACATAATTTCCCTACACTTGCTTGATATTATTCTATATTTTTCAGTAGAGGACATTCAATAAAAAATAAAATGCCATTAAAACTTTAAATCGGAATTAGCCTCCAGAAAGTTCCATTACTTAGAGTTCAACTAAATTTGGTTTTCGTAGTCTGCATGTAATGCCAAAGTTTCACTTGCTCCATGAAAGAAGCGTAACTTCACTTTACGCGAAGTAAATTAAATTTAGGCATACTGACACGAACGTGGTAAATTATTTCCGTACTTTAGGAAGTGTTTCTTTCAACCTAGTTCCCTTAATGAAGTTCTCGTGTAAGATATTACTTACTCAAGAATCTCAAGATGAAAATGTAGTCACGGTGGCCATTTTTATTGCCGGAAAAATTCCCGGTTTGCAAAAATTGTTCCCAGTCATTGAAGTTCAAAAGTTGAAAACTATTAAACCTAAAGCTTTTTTCACTTAAAGAAATCAAAACTAAACAGCAAATTAAAGCAGCCAAAATTGAACTGTTCTAAATTTTCAACTTTTCAAATAAAAGCTTAAAAAAATGTTATTAAAAAACTTTTAAATCAATCGCTTGGTAATGAACAAATTATATGATTGAAACATTTCAATCTCTAAAGGTTTAATTCTCAGGGCTTCAAAAAAAACTGTATCTTACAATGAAACATAAAAATGATAAAGTATCAATTTTATAAACTTCAATTATACAAATTAAATGTCGCCACTTTTACCGTCTGAAAAAATTCCCGATTTTAGCATTTTTTTCTCGGTCATAGGATTACAAATCGTTTTTGGTAATTACAGACTTCACATACTAAAATTCTCTCAAACCAGGGTAAATAGGGTAATTTTTCACGAAAATAGGGGAATAAATTCTTTTGAATAAAATTAATATATAGGTACCATATTGATTCAATAAGAAATGCTTTGAATTTCTAAGATTTCACGTCGAAATATAATGCATTTCCAACAAAATATTTAACTTTCAACTAAAAGAGATAAATTTTTAACAAAAGAGTTGAGTTTCCAAGTTAAAAAGTTGAACGGTTTAGAAAATAGTTCACTTTTTATTAAAATAATTGAATTTCTAACCAAAAAGACAGTTGAATGTTAACAAAAAATCATTTTCACACACACAGTTGCATCTACAACCAAATAGTTGAACTTTCGATAAACAGAGACGAATTTTCCACAAAATAAATGAATTTGGGACCAAACGGACGAATATTTTAGAAGACCGTTTAATTTTCAATAAAAAAGTTCATTTTCAACTAAAAAAGATGAATTTTCAATAAAAAAAGATGACTTATCTACCATAAACGATGAATTTTCAATCCAAAAGGGAGTATTCTCTGTCCAAAAAGACGAAAGTTCGATAAAACAGTTGAATTTTCGACCAAAAAAAAGAAAACTTCAAATAAAAAAATTGAACTTTTAACCAAATAATTGAATTTTTAACTAAATAGTTGAATTTTCAATCTATGTGGACTAGTTTTCACTTAAATGGTCGAATTTTCAAACAAAAAATATTTAAATTCAATCGCAAACAGTTGCAATTATTTTTAACATTTTTAGCATTTAATTTAGCATTTTTAACCAAATAGTTCAATTTATGAGCCAAAAAGATTTTTTAGAATACAGTTGAACTTTTGATCTTAATCGTTCATTTTCAACTAAGAAAGATGAATTTTCAATAAAAAAATATTTACTTTTCTACCATAAAAGATAAATTTTCAATTCAAAAGGACGAATTTTTTATCCGAAAAGATGAATGTACAACAAAATAGTTGATTTTTCGACCTAAATATATATCTTTTCAACAAAACATTGGAATTTTTAACCAAATAGTTCAATTTTCGATCTACAACGACGAGTTTTCAACCAAATGCTCGAATTTTCAAACAAAAACGATTAAAATTCAACCACAAACAGTTGCATTTTCAACCAAATAGTTGAATATTTAAACTATAAAAGAAGAATTTTTTAGGAGACAGTTGAATTATCAAACTGAAAAGGCGAATTTTAAACAAAAAGATAATTTTTAACAAAGAAAAATAATTTTTCAACCAAATGGTTGAATAAAAAAATATATTTTTAACCAAACAGTTGATTTTACAACCAAATACTTGATCTTCGAATCAAGAGACGAATTTTTCACAAAACAGTTAGATTTTTACCCAAATAGTTGAATTTTCCAAAAAAGTATTAAATTTTCAACATTATAGTTAAATTTTTAACCATAAAGTATGAACTTTCAACTAAAAATGGTTGGATTTTCTTAATGGGCTTTATTAATTCAGTGCGCATTTATGCGAAAAATCGAGAAAAAGGGGAAGTTTCCTTATTTGATAAATAATTTTACAGATACTTTTTATCTTTAAGAAAGTTCTATGTGCTGCTTTTGAAATTAAATTAACCATTATCTTATAAACTTTAAGGTTTTTTTTACTGAAAATGAAACCAAATTCCCAGTCCACTGTTTCCCGATTTTTTCGATTTTCCAGTCCAGTGTGGAATATTTTATGGGAAGAAATTACTAATAAAAGTATTTTTTTTTTGTTACCGAAATTGCCTTCGATACTTTAAAATAAATTGCAAACATTTTACAACAGAATGTGCTATAAATATTGAAGAAAGGAATTTTGTTGGAAACAAAATCTTCACCAAGAATGAATGGCAGTATTGATCGAAGAAATGATAACCTTTAATAGCTACATTTATGGTAGCATGAACTATCATATATACACTTCTTCATTTTTATGTTTCGCGATAAACCCTTTACGGCCCTTTTTATGATACAGATATAATTTAATTAACATTCTACTGTGTTTGCCGCAAGGTGATAAAATCTAAACACGTCAACTTACATGAGAAAGTGCGGCATGTCATGGGTAATGAAAGTAATTGGACCTTCGTATTGCTTTCTGAGTACTAACAAATTTTGAAAATAATATTAGTTTATGGTTGATTATGAACCAATCTGTTTAGATTATTACATTTTCCAATTAGGAAAAGAATCTAATGAGCCGAAAAGTGAGATAGTTTGGAATTCTGTTTTTTAATTGTGAATCTTTTTCATGCTCCTTTTGCATAAAATTATTCATGATAAAATAGATTTCTTTTCGATCTTAATTTAAAAAATAATATTAGTATTATTTTACAACGCAAAACGTTAATTTACTTTTTTTTTAAATGAATTTTTACTCTGTCTGATATTTCGAAATCAAATAAAACATGCAGCCTCTAAATCAACATCAACTAACGACTAACCCAGATACAAAAAATCATATTACAGCGAACTCGTATCGGAATACTGTTCGCAGTAAATATTTGTTTTTCACATCCCCTGGTATTCAACGAATAGGCATGTTGAAGTGAACACACCGGAAATACCCTCAGAATGAAAATCATGTGTGAATAATATGAATGTATTCTCCCCTGATTGGCGATCGACAAATTTTTGTAATTTATGGCGCGGAAGGCCAGAGAATCTCTCATCGAATTACGGTAGTTAAGCACAACTGGGATTTAAATTTAAATGTGAATATAAAAGATATATATTCGACGATAAAATTGTCACGGAGAAATTTACGGGGATTACCGAAAAACTTCACTTTCAAAATTCCCTGACTTTTCCCTCATTTTTCCCTAACTAATTTTTCATTTTTGCTGACCATTAATATTTAAAGACCAAAATTCTATTCATGTAATTTTACAAATGGAATAAAACAATTTTAAGTTTGACTTTATAAATTTTATATTTATTATTCTCAGGGCTGCCGCACAGCCTAATTTACTACGAAACAGTGAAAAAGTGACCAAAAGTGACTAAAAGTGAATAATGTGCAGTAATAATATGACTTATGTTCTTCTGAATTTTGCAGAATTTAAAAAAATTCGATTCGCAGAACTTCAAAATAAATCTATTTTAGTGTTTAGAGAAACTGAAGGGAATTTAAAAGAATTTGATGAAATGTCTGAGAATCCAAGGTGAGTTTGAAAGGCTTCAGCATGAATGATACAAAAACTGAAAAATATTTTTTTTTAATCCATTGAATTGAGAAGAATTGATTCAATTTAGAAGAATTCAAGCGAATTAAAAAAATGCAAGATTGTCAAAAATTCAAAAGAATTTAAAAGAATTCAGGGTGAATTCCAAATGAATTCAAAATTACAAAATATATTTGAAAATCTCCTCAAACCTTTGAATACCTCCGAAATCTCTCACGTCTTGTGAATAAATTCTTTGAAATCTAATAAAATATAATAGAATTCAGTAAAATTCTGGAGAATTTATTAAAATACTTTAAGAGCCTTAGGAATATATTTGAAAAAATTGGAAATGCTACGAATTCTATCAATTCTTGTGAATAAATTTTCTGTAATCCATTAAAATATGAGAGTGCTTACACGTATCGAAAAAATCCAGCTATTCGCAACAAAAGTTCGGTGCAAATATCCCTTTTTCCAGATCGCACTATTTGTACCAAAAAAATCCGGCTATTTGTAACGAAATTTTGGTACATGTAGTCCCGGCCACAGCCACGGAAAAATAATTAAAATACCTTGAGGGCTTTTAAAATCCCTTAAAATGATTGAAATCCTCAGAAATCCTATAAAATATCCTAAGATCTTACAGTTCCTATAAAATCTTTCCACATCTTCCAAAATTCTACGAAAATATTTAAAACCCAATAACAGTTTTTGAAATCCCTTAAAATCATTCGAATTCTCGTAAATTCCTGGAAATTTTTTAAATCTCTCTAAAATTCTTTAGAAGATTTAAAAATACCCTTCAATGTTTAAAGTCCTTTGAAATACCTTCAAATTATTGAAATCTATTAACAATTCCTTGGAATCTTTTAAAATACCCTTAAAAATTTCAAAATAATTCCAAAAACTCAGAAATCGGTATATGTAGACCTGAGTACAATAATGGTTAACCCATGGGTTGATTCATTGAAAGTAAAAGTAACTGAAAGTCTCAAAAAAGTGACTAAACGTGACGGTGAGACAGCCCTGATTATTCTTGACAGTTACTTAAAGTTTCCCTGACTTTTGTATTTTTTCAAAATCCTTGACTTATCCCTGACTTTCCCACACCAACAAAATTCCCTAACTTTTCCTTGTTCCAGGTTTTCCCTAACCCTATTTAAATTTCATCAGGGAGAATGGAATGAGTGATCGGGGATTTGTTCGAACGAATAGGAATTACGTGATTGCGTGACAGTTGGAGACATTTTGCAAATAGAAAGAGGAATAGATTATAAATTATTCGCGGACGTCGATTCTTTCTGTGTCAATACATCAATTTTGTGAGTAGCTGGACAGAAACGGTGGACGTGGGTTCTAACATTCGTTCGTCGATTGGATTCGGCCGCCCAGACGATGCGGAAACGATATTTTCACCCCCTTTCGACCCCTTTTCCCTACCTTTCCATGATCTCCAACTAGAACACGATTCCCTCCGGAATCTACGATTGAAGCTGTCAGCGACTACCTATTTTTCAGCACTGACCTACAGATGCATCTTTGCAACGCTTTCAACAAAACTCCGGATTGGCTAGAATCGCTAAATGGATGAAAAGATCAATCCAGTCATTTTGCCATGGAAAGTTATGGGCTATTCCCAAAAAGTTGACCATTTTAGACAACGAGATTTTCGAAAAGAAAAAATTTCCAAACTACTTAAAATATTCTTTTTTTATTGATGGTTACCCAAGAGAATATGAAAATGTAAAACTAAAAGATCAAGGAATGTGTTTGTAACGGATAACAACGATAAAATAACAAAATTTCACCAATATTTTTCAAATATATGCAGATCAGATAAAAATATTTAAAAATATGAGAAAAATTACTAGATTAAAATCTTCATAAGCATAAAATCAACAATTTTAGCACGCTTTATAAATAGTTTAAATAATTATTCTCGAGTGTTATCGTGAAAGAGCCATGTAACTTTAACTTAATATAAGTGATATCTGTAAATCTTAAATATTTCCAAAATGATATAATATTTAGCAATTTTAAATTTTAAATTTGTATATTGGGACAGGTGCGTGACAGGATATTTAGCGTACTTATTTGTTTATAATTTCCAAACCAACTCGTCTAAAATTTTGAAACCTTACTAAATTGTGCTTTGATATAATTACTTTACGTTACTGAATTTTCCTAAATGAAGATATTTTAAGTTTGTGTGTATAATTTAATTTGGCTCATCTCTTTGACAGTGTCAAAAAGTTTAAATATTATAATATGATATCAAAGTCTGCAAAACGTTATGAGCAGAATTATTTCTCAATATTAAAAAATGATTCACAATTAAAATTACCTGCAGAAAAATAGCAATCTTTATCAATAGATAAATACAAATAATCTCATATATATGGTCAACGGGTTATGGATAGAATTCTTTTCCCAGTTTTAAAACATGTATTCAAGAAGTTAAGAACAGAATTATTACTTTTATTACTAAAAAATCATTTACAATTTAAATTTTTTCTTGTCGAAATACATTTTTAGAATAAAATCTTCTCCTTTGGAAACTGTGAAAACAGACACCGAAAGTCATATTCATGCAGTGTTGAAACCAATCAGGTTTTGGACAACAATATTAAATAAATGTTAATTTGGAAAGAAAAAATTAGTCAAAGTAGGCGCACTTTTTTCGATCCTCTTGAAATCTGACTCTATCAAATATTAATAAATCGAATTTTAAATCCTTCCGATTTCAACCTGAATGATTCCATTTTTCAATAATGTTTCAAATTATAATTCTTCATTAAAATAAAATAAAAATGAAAGTTTCTGGAAAATTCGAAATGAACCGAATACATTTCAATCTCTGATAACGTATTTCAAACATATTCTCTTATCAGAAAAGTTAGAGAAGATCATTGTCGTGCGAATTTCGCAAGATGGCCCTTAAAACTTGGAAACCTTTCTACAAATCTGAAGAACGTCGTGTTCTTTTATGACTTTCATAGAAAAGTTGAAATCTACAGGAAACGGTCTATCAAGTTTTTCTTGATAACGTCGGTCGTGCCGAGAGCTGAAATAAAAGTTTCATAGTAACACAAGGGGCGGAACAAAAGTTCTAAACGATTCTGGACCTCGTGAGGCTCCACAAAATGCACATTTTCGCTAACCTCGCTTGTCTCCTTGTACATCTCACCTGGATAACTTTCGAAAGGCTTATATCTACATCAACCCTGAACTCTAACAAGCCTACAGAACCATTGTCGGTTATTACGAAACTTTGGCCGACAAACTACCAACTACTGACACCATCAAAGATCAGAACGTAACTGTTACCTCTGCTGCGGTCACAATGAAAAGTGAAGATCTGTTTTCTATGATTTAATACAAATCATCATTAAAAATAATGTTATTTTCTGTTTAAAAACTGTTCATTCAATAATCCGTTCTTAATAACACGAGTATATAGAGTTTCAATATTTAGACGATTAATATACTACTACATGAATATGACTTTTAGTTGCTGTTTTCAGTTTGTTTGTCCTATTAATTTTCATTTAATTACATTTTTTTAAATTTTCGTTTTAATTACTTTTACGAGTTTTCTGCGCCATAAATTTTCTAAACCAAAATTTCCCAACAAATAAATTTATTTCATGATAAAATTTATTTCTGAATATTTTTAAACATTGCGGCATTTCACATTGTGAAAAGTCACATTGAGACATCTCCCATTCGGAAAAATGTGAAGTCCAAAAAAAAATTGGGAAAAGTCCGAAAAGAAGTGATTAGTCACAAATATCTGAAATGCCGCAATGTGACATATCGCTTATCTGACTTGCCACAAATGTCACTTACCGTAATGTGATGTGCCGGGGGTTGGCATGATTCGGACCCGCAAAATTTAAAATGATTTAAGTTTTCTTTTAAATGAAAATTTTTAAGTTTTGATGATTTAAAAATATGTCGTAAAAGAATCTGGAAGATATTAAGACAATTTTTTTTCATTTTTCAGGCTTTTACCATTTTTTTAACTTCAAATTAATTCAAAAGATATTTAGAAGTTTTGAAAGGATTCGAAAATAATTAAACTCATGAGAAAACTGCAACAAATTTGAGACAACATGAAAATTTTTGAATATTTTGAAAATATAATTCGAAAGTTTTTAAGAATTTTGAAAGGTTTCAAGAAAATGAAAAACTTTTCTTAAGATTCCTTGAAAAATTAAAAAAGACTTTTTATTTTGAAAAATTTAATTTGAAAGAAAATTTAAAAATATTTCAATAAACTTCTAGAAATTTCTAAAAGTGACGAAAAAAAATCTGGAAGATTTGAAGGCAATATTTTTAATTTTGAAAGATTTTTCAAAATTTTAGGAATAATTCGAGTCAGTTTAAAAGATATTTCAAAATTAATCTCTTTTCGTAGAAATTTCATCTTTTTTAGTTGCGAATTCAACTTTGGTTAAAAGTTGAAAACTACTTTGTCAAAAATTAATTTTGTTGTTGTTGAAGATTTATCATTTTAAACAATTCTGTTGGGGCATGTACTATTTTTTATGTTAAACTTGATTAATTACCAACATATTTCGACTTGATATCAAGTCCTATCAAGGCATTTTGAACTGTAAAAGAAAACTGTATGTGATTCATATTGACTCAACTATACTTACTTAGTCTAGATATATAATGTATGTTTTTTTACTTACCTAATATGGAAAAAGAAAACCGCTGAGGATTATATTATAAAAAACTTTTGATCAAATTAAATTAAATTATTAGATATTTAAAAAATGATATATATCTAGAGTATATCTAGACTAAATATAGTTGAATCAATCTGTATCACCTGTAATTTTCTTTTACAGTTTTAAATGCCTTGATAGGGACTTGATATCAAGTCGAAACGTGCTGTCAATAATAAGATTAAACAAAAAAAAACCGGTATAGGCCTCAAAAAAATTCATTATCTTATATACCAAAAACACGCATTTATTTATATTCATCATTTTAGTTGAAAATGTAACTATTTCGTTGGAATTTCCCATTTTTGGTAAAAAATTAATATCCTTGGTATAGAAAATTAAACTATTTAGTCGCAAATTCATCCCTTTTCATAAACATTTTTTAGTAATTTAGAAATTTAAAGTGTGGCAGTTTAAAATGCATCAGCTTGAAGCTCTGCAGTTTTGAGTACTGCAGTTTAAAGTGCTGTCGTTTGAAGTACTGCAGTTTCTAGTGCTGCAGTTTAAAGTTCTGTAGTTTGCAATTCTGCAGTTTCAACTACTGCAGATTAAAGTGGTGCAATTTGAAGTGCTAGAGTTTTAAGTTTTGTAGTTTGAAATTCTGCAGATTGAAGTGCTGCAGTTTAATGTGTTGCAATTGAAAGTGCTGCCGATTAAAACATAACACTGGAAAGTGCAGATCTTTAAACTACAGTACTTCAAATTGCTGAAATGTTAAATAAAGTTAAGTTGGAAGCATTTATTCTTGTAAAGTAAAAAATGTTAGGCCTTTTAAATTTGAAACTTAATTAATTCAAGCACATATTCTTTATTTTCCATCTGGTATGTAACATTCAATGCGAAAGAGTTATTAGATTCTAGCAATTCGGCATCAGTGACAGTGAAAGGGAAGTGCCGAATCGCGATTGGCATTAAATTTCAGTCGATAATGTTCACTTTAATGGACATGTGTGGAGAAGCTTTCCGATCACAACTTTCCTGACCAGACCAAAGTTCGAAAACCCTCCCTTTAACGACGTCGTTAAAAAAGGAGTGCTCTTTACTCTGCGAAATAAAAGTTTGAAATCCCGTCATTGCTACAAATGCAGATGATAAAACTCGATCCATGTTGGGCGTTCAGTGTAATAAAACTGCATTAGATGCTCAAAAGGGCTGTAAATTCCTGACTTTTTTCCTACTTTCGAAAAGAGCTTCCTACGTATCACAGAAACCCTATTCAGTTTAATGAAACGTACAAAACTAGGTTAAAAAGAAAGAAACTTCGTTAAATAAAGATCAACACTTGATAACATTCATCAAAATAAATGTATTCCTTGCCCGACAAACATAAAGGATTGCATCTGTCTGATAAGGTCAAATTTTTATTTTGAAAAATAAGAATAGTTTGATCTTTTTTTTAAAGGGTACTAGAGTCTTATAAATTTGAATACATTTCCTTAATCTTTATGATAATTATATTTTATTCTGGAAAAAGAGTTAAATTATGGAAAGTTTAGAAATACGGAAAGCAATCAGTTGTGATTCATCATTTAACGACTACAGGGACGGCAAAATTGGAAATTTCAGTATTTTTACACAACACACAAAGTCCAATTTTACGTCAAATAAAGTTCTTTTGTACGAAAGCCAAAATAGTTTAGTCTACTATTGTGAACTCTCTGTTTGTTCAGAAATTCTATAAGTCGGGTTAGGTGAACTTTTTTTTGGAACAGGTACTTCATGAGAACTTTATTCCGGCGTCTATTGAAAAATTCTATGCATTTCTGACTCTAGGCGAAAGCGAAGTGCTATGCGAGTTATACATATATAGATATAAAAATATGGCATTTTATCTACTGTACATTCTATACGAATAAACGTATATCGAGTACAGGTATCGTGGTCAGTATTGTATTTATATAATTTTCCATTTCAAAAATAAAGTAATTGAAATAACAATTAATATATTATGAAAGAGAAAAATATTAAAGACGACTTTCAAAAAAGCTATTACACCATCTTCTAGAATTGTTTCAAATAGAGAAGCTTGGAGTCATAATTAAAAAAATATGAACTCTCTAAATAGAAGGACTTTATATTAAAAAATTAAAATTGCAATCATGCGAAGTTGCATTTAATTTTTTCAAATCCGTACTTTTTAAAAATTCTGTAAGACTTGTGAGTCAATTTTTTTCTAAAAAGACAGGATGTTGTAACTGCACTATAAAAATCTTTTGGACTCTATTTCAAACGGTAGCTTAACACGTGACCGGAAATCAATTATGCGTTCCTCTGAATACGGACTTCTAAGTCGTTAACCTCTTCTTTAATGATACTTGACTCAAGTGAAAAAAATACACGTACAAGGACGTTAATCTTTTTTTAAAAAGCTAGCGCACTATTAGAACAATATTTTTCAATGAAATTAAAAATTTCAAATTTTCAAGCACTTAGAATTTTGAAGCTTCAAACTTTGCAACATGGATATGTATTATCTTATAGGTGATTGAAAGTTGGAAGGTTTGGAAGCCTCGAAAATGCAGTTCATTCGTTCATAATGTTAGAAGTTGTTCAATTAATATTATTATTATTATATCATTAAGCCGTTTCCCTTTCGGGGTAGGCGTGAATTGCTCGGTGGTAAAGTAGTGATGTGGGGATGTGTATATAGGTGAAGGGTAGAATCAATAATTTGTTTAAAAATTCAACGGTTTTGTTGAAGATTTGTCCTTTTGGATTGAAAATTCATCTGTTATGGTAGAAAAGCGAGTGAATTTTGAAAATTAATATTTTTCATTTTCTGATTTCAGGCAGAATAGTGACATGAGTAGATTGATCTATGGCAGATCAACAAGATCAGTCGTCGTCTGGGGGGTCTGTAGAGAAGACCAGTGCTTCAGCAGACACCTCTAAATTAAGGGGGAAAAGCTCTAGCAGTGGCAGCAGTGGGTATAGAAAGCGACACAATAGTGGTGTCATCCCAGTTACGCTCGAAGAAAAACGTCGTAAGCAGTCCATTGAAGAACCACAGTCCCTTCAACTTCTTCCATCAGCCTCATCCAGTTCACCTTCATTGCAACGAAGATCTGTGGATTCTGCAAAGGGTGAATATCGACCAAGAGGCGAGCGTAAGGGTCATGGCGTTGGCTTAGGATTAATATTGGGTACGAAACAAATCAATAAAGAACTTAACAAACTCGAACTCACAAGGGGAGGAGGAGGAGGTCTTCCTTTCTGGAAAACCAACTGAAAACCATCTAATTCTGATGTTCTGTTTTTAGATTCAGATTGGAGACAGCGACAGAAGTCGCAACAAGTGAACACAATTGGTGGAAATACTGTGAGGATTCGAACTAGTGGGACCAAGAGTAGTTCGTCTGACTTGAATTTATCGGTTGATTGCGTTGCTTCAAGGACGAGATCTCGTGCACCTGCTGCAAACGCTCAATTTTCATCAAAAGTAGCCGTGGTCACCGAATTATCCCTTCCAAACAGTATCAGCAATAGAAAAATAACTCAAACCAACAATAACTTGGTTCCATCATCAAGCACCACCTCCGTTCCTAATCACCCATCTACGTCCAAAGGCAGAGGTCAGTACTGTCCTTTATCAAAAATCACTCATAAATCATTCAAATCTTCCATCATCCTAGAAACACTTTATTTTCCGGAAAAATCTTTAGGTGCTCTTTCTGTTATTAAAATTCATGTCCTCACAGCCGTTCGTATTTTTTCTTTTTTCATTATCACCCCTATTTCAATTGGAAAGGTATATTTTTAGCTTTAATTAACAATTGTCGAACTATCAACTGTAAAACTCGGAAAATATTATAGTAATCTAAAATGGAGAGTTTTCGAATCAATTACTTTCTAGATCAGTAAAACTTCAAACTTGTTTTTGTTTCTTTATTAGCCTCCGAAGTTTGGATTTATTGAAAAATTGAAAGCTAGCAAATTCGAAAGCATTCAAATTCAATATTCTGTGTATTTAAATCCCATCGTAAATTAAACGTAAAAAGTAGTATCAATTTTGATAGAAGATCGTAAGTGAACTTTCGGGAAAAGAGCGCAGTCTGCAAGTACAGAAAATTATCAGGTGAGATTAGAATCAATTGCTGGATAGAGTGATCGATTTAAATTACTTTCCTGTCTATTAAAAATTACTAATTCCACTCCTGACACGCTTCTGTGGCCCGATGGCCTCGAGAAATTTAATTTTTTTGATTAACACCTACTTTATTTTTTATTTTTTTGTAAATTAAATGTAAAATATAGAATTAAGTAAAAACAAAAGTCATTCAAAGACTGTATCATAGGCCAGAGGATGAGCGAATGTCTGGATGGATTTGTGTCTGCTGTAAAGGCACTTTTCCCAATATCGACACAAACTTATCACCAAGAAGGTAAGCCCAAGGAATCAGCTGCTTGTATAGAACCTTCTTTCTTACTACATGCTCTTCATCTAGATTCTTGTACTTAGAAGTGTTTCGCCGAATGCGTAAAAACTTTTCGTTATTTGATATTTCCCTTTTGTAAATAAATGCAGACAGCGCACTCATCCAAATTAGCAAAATTATTGTAAACCAGAGGGGCATTATTTCTCAACCGATCCAACTCAAAACATCGATCGGACCTAAATTTGAGCAAATCGATCGGCAATTTCGGAAGGTAGTTTATGAAAACAAAATGTTAGGTTCTTTTTAGTTTTCTATGGTTATCATCTATTTTAGTGATTTATAACTCTTAATTACAATAAAAAGGGTTTTTCCTAGTACAATTTTGGTATGGTTTTTCTGCCCTTTCCATTAATCATAAACATTTTTCGAAAAATACATATTTGACCTTCAAAAATAAAGGTCAAGAATAAACTTGTTCTTTTTTGATGTACAAAATAAAGCTTAGTTTTTTAGATTATATATTATTTTTTAATATTTTTATTCTTAAAAATAAGCATCTGGTAAGTTTTGTGCTCATACTTAATCTTTTTCAACTATTTATGACTTTTTTATCATCAATGGAAAATGGCGTCTTACTACAGTTTCGAGTGTGCTCAATTTTTGTTTACAAAAATTAAATATAAAATTAAATAACGATGCATTTTTTTGTGAAAGTAACTTTATAATACTTGAACTGGATTTATGCTCTGAGGGAGGCCGCTGTACAGGGAAAACCAGGAATTTTTTGAGACCAGGAAATACTGTGAATTTATTTTTTGACCGGCGATTTTACAAATTTTTAGAAGAAAAATGTATCCACTCACTTGAAATATTACAAATTTTGTATCACATGATATAATGCAATATTTAAAATAAGTTCGATTTCAACTTTTTAAAAATTTCCAGTTCATTTGTTAACGTTTTGAATTCTGAAATCATTCACGTTACAGTGTGTAATTCTAAAATCATTTACTTCAAAAAATTTTCCATTTTAGGTCTTCATTTCTTAAGCGTACATTTGAATTTAAAAAATGATAATGCGTTATCGACGGCTTAAACAATTAAAAATTAAAAGCGTATTAATATTTCATTTTATAATACGATTCTGAATCTGTTAAGAGTAAACAATTTACAGATTTTATCATTAAAAATGGAACTGTTTCAATTAAACGTTTTTGTTAAATTTCAAATCCTATTTGAAGATTGTTCCAGTCTAAAATATTCTATTTTTAAAAGATTCAAGTTAAAATTTGTTAATTAAAAAAACGGATATACTTCCGAAAAGATCACCCAAGAATGTTGACTTGATACTTGGCCTAGGGGTTCCTTTTAGTTTTCTTTTTGAGTGCACTAAAAGCATTTTTGGCGTAGATCAATATAAATTAAGTTATTAATAATTTTGTTTACAAAAACATTTTAAAACTTGCGATATTAGTGTCCAAAAAAGTTTTAAAGAATAAACTTTTATCATTGAAAAATATTTAAAGCCACCACTAGGATGCTTGGTTTTTTTTGGGGCGTTGGAAAAGGTGTCGGCATGAGTGGTGGGAGGGGGTATTTTAAATGACCCACACCCCCTCTCAACACTCATGCCGGCCCCTTTTTCAACGCCAAAAAAAATCTGAAAATGCATTTTTGTCATTTTTCTAGAAAAATATTAATTTCAGAAAAAAAGTACAAATATAAAAAAAATACGTGTTTCGACGAGATCTATAACTTTTGTGAACAACCTTTTTTCCAAAATCAATATTTTTCGAGATTTTGAAGAAAAAAACTAATTAAAAAAATATATATATATATTAATAATTTAATTTACCTTGATCTGCACCCAAAATCCTTTTAGTGCGTTCAACTAGGATCTAAAAGGAACCCCTAGTCAATATTCTTGGGTGACCTTTTTGGAAGTATACCCAAAAAAAAGAACAACGTTTTAATATTTAACAATATTTAACTGCTGATTTAAAATGAGCGATTTAGAATCAAATATTCAAAACTAAACTATTTGAAACTAAATTCGTTGAAAACAGAAAGCCTTGAATCGCTAAAATCATTTAAAAAATTGAACGATTATTAATTTGAGACGACTTCAAATAAAAATAATTTAACTTCTAATTTAAAAAGCGTTCTGTTCAAATAAAATGTTTAGTCGTTTAATTTATTGATTCATTCATTAATTCTCCGAATTAAAAATTTGTTAAGCTTCAATTTTAAAAGTGAAAAATTTTTTCGAACCGGAAAAAATCGGGATTTTTTTTCTCGATTAATAAAACGGCCACCCTATACTCTAATTTTTAAATTAAACTTCTTTTTTATCATCTTCACTAATCTTTTATTCAAAATATTAATGTTAAATATGCGTTGAATTTTATGTATGAAAATGTAGTAAAAACTTGTTTTAATTATTATTCAACCTTATAAAAAGTACCATTTTCATAAATTTATATATTTACAAAGACTGAAAAAACCTTATTTATAAGCATCTCGCGAAATTGTATGCTTATTCCAATTTTAATTTTACGCTGGAGTAACGTGCAGTCGTAAAACCATCTTTTTGTTCGTAAAACAACAGATATTAAGAGTCATAAATCGTTGAAAAAAATGGAATCCGCAAAAACCTTGCCGAACGCTTATTTTTTTGAATAAATAATATGTCAATTTTTTAACCTACAGGTGTTTAAAGGGAAAAAAAGGCCAGCTTTCTTTTTAACAAAAAAAGAGCCCTTAATTAAATAAAACGTTTGAAAACGATCGATTTGAGGGTCGGGGCAGATGAGAATAAATGCTCCCAATCTCAATTTTTTCTCTCTAAAAATTACACTACTTCGTTTCTCGGCTTTTCTTTCTTAGGATATTTTATCCAATTATTTGGACATGGGAATGAATTTTTGTATCAATTTCCGCATTTTGTAACCCCTGTATTGTACTTGTGTCGATCAAGTAAAAAATATTTGCGATTTTAAGTTTTTAATTGTGAATCCTAAAAATACTTACTGGTTCTTTCCAAATTCGGAAGCTTCGATTTTTTAATCTTTCGAGACCTTTAAACTTTTGTCAAAATTATTCTTGCAAGTATTCTCTTAAAACTAAAATAAATATTTATTTTCTACAAAGATCATACAATAGGAGATTTTGGATTATTAGTCGACCGTAATTCGCCTTTATTATATGGGGCTTGCAATTTTAGTCATAATACGCCCAAAGTCTTCACTACCTGACGATCCTTCGCATTACCTGCTTCTCTGGGTTCTTTCCCCCCCCCCCCCAAGATTCACTGATAAAGGAAATGCAAACTGTACATTCATACACACAAGATTGAATAATATCCTGCAAATATTTCTCGTGTATGTTCAATCTGTAGTATTTCGCGTTTTATTATTTGGAAATTTAAATAGTTATTCTTGTATCATTGGAAACACTCATATTCGAAAATAAATGCAATAAAGAATTTTTAAATACTGGAATTCAATCTTAAAATCTTTTATTTCAGAATCCTCTGTTTTTTAAGACAAAATGAGCTTTAAAAGTGAACGACATCAAATAAAATTGATTTTAGTAATTGAATTAAGTTAAATAATTCTAGTTTGTGAAAATTGTGTATGTGTTGCTCGTCCTTGGTCGTTGCAGGTTTAAGAACCTGAATTTTAACCATCTTAAACCTCGAAGCACACTATGGGCCACTCAGACCCTTAAATCGATTTTTGTCAGGAATATCTTTTTTCGCAGAAATTTTAGCCAGAAATATCAAAAATTGAAGAAAAAAATTCAATTTTTTCGAATTTTTTTTCCAACAAACTTTTTCATGATTTTTTTCGATGTATAAATAATTCCAACGACTTTTTTAAATTCATCACACTGTGGGTCTCACAGACCCACAGTTTGCTTCGCCATCGAAAAATAGGTGTGTGCTCTGAGGGTTAACTATCGTTGCACGTACCTAACTCTGAAAAACTGCACACCATTTGACCCTTAGATACTAGTTCCTACTAATTCGATTATCTATACCCCATAGAAAATTTGATTAGATAATGCTAAAATTTAAAATGGCGGTTCATTATGATTCAGCGTGAATTTCTAACCATTCCGGGCCTCGGACTCATCACATTCTTTGACACTTTTTTAAGCGATGACATTATTTTGATATTATGGATGATTAGGGGCCGTCCAAAATGTTGAAATTTTAAGCCAAAAAGGATGAGCTTTTTAGAAAACGGCTGAATTTTCAACAAGATAGTTAAATTTTCAACCAAAGATATAAATTTTCAACGAATTAGAAAATTGAGTTTCTCGTTTGAAAATTCATCTTTTTGGTTAAAAATTAAATTAAATTAATTAAAAATTAAAAAAAAAGAACTATGTCAGTTAAATATTTTATTGTTTTAGTTTAAAATGCATCTATATGGTTGATGATTAAGTTTTTAATTAAAAATTTAAATATTCCATTTTTGGTTGCAAATTATCTTTTTTAGTTGAAAATTCGTCTTTTCTGTTAGAAATTAATCTTCTTGATTGAAAATTCAATTATTCCATTTAAAGATTGATCATTTTAGTGGGAAATTAATCTTTTTGAGTTAAAATTCAACTATTACAGGTAAAGATTCGTCATTTTAGTTGAAAATTCTTCATTTTGCTTGAAAATGTAACTATTTTTCTGAAAATTAGTTTCTTTTTAAACTGAAAATATTACTATTCCAATTGTATGTTCCATAATTTTAGATGAAATTTCATTTCTTCAGTCAAACATTAATTTTTTCAACTAAAAATTTAAGAATTTAATCTTTGGTTTACAATTTATCTTCTTCAGTTGAAAATTCATCTAATTTTTAAAAAATTCGTCTTTTTTGGTGGAACTTAATCTCCTTGACTGAAAATTTATCTTTTTGGTTGTAAATTAATTTTTTTAGTTGAAAATTCAAATATTTGTTCGAAAGCTTATCTTTTAGTTGCAAACGCAACTATTCGTTTGAAAATGCATGTATTTTGTTGAAAATTCGTATTTTTTGGAAAAAATCCAACTTCTTTGTTGAATATTCACCTTTTTTGTTGAAAATTCAACTATTCCAGTTAAATATTCATCATGTTAGTTTGAAATTCATCTTTTTTGTTTAAAATATAATAATTTCAGTTAAAAATTCATCATTTTAATTGAAAATTTGGTTGGCAATTTATACTTTTTAGTTGAAAATTCATGTATTTTGTTGAAAATTCGTCTTTTTGGTAAAAATTAATTTCCTTGGTTGGAAAATAGGCTTTCTGGGAAGAAAAGGGTAAACTTTACGTGTTTCAGTTAAATAATCATCAATTTAGTTTAAAATGCATAAGTTGGGTTCAAAATTAATTTGTTTGACTGAAAATGTAACTATTTAATTTTTGATTGACAATTTATCTTTTTTAGTTGAAAAATCTTTTTTGGTAAAAATTAATCTTCTTGGTTGAAAACTAGGCTTCTTGTGAAGAAAATTTCACCATTCCAGTTAAAGCTTTATTTTTGTTGAAAAATAATCTTTTCTCGTAGAAAATTAATTTTCTTGGTTGAAAATTCATCTTTTTAATTGAAAATTCAAGTATTCCAGTTAAATATTCATAATGTCAAATGAAAATTCATATTTTTGGTTGAGAATAAAATTACTTGATTGAAAGTTTTTTTTTTTAACTGAAAATTTAACTATTTCATTTTTGGTTGAAAACTAATATTTTTAGTTCGAAAATTCATGTATTTTGTGGAAAATTCGTATTTTTTGGTAGAAATTAATCTTTTCTGTTTACGTAATTCTTCCACAAAACGGTTGAATTTTCAACCTGAAAATACTAATTTTCACTAAAAAAAGTAATAGTTGATATTTTAACCAAAAAACATGTTTATTTTATATAAAAAAACAGTTGAATGTAACCAAAAAAGATGAATTTTTAACAAAATACATGAATTTTCAAACAAATAGTTGAATTTTCAACTGGAAAATATAAAAGTTTTCGAACAAAAATCGAATAGTTAAATTTTCAGTTGAAAATATTAATTTTCAATCAAAAGAAAACGAATTTTCTACAAGGCTATTGAATTTTCAATCCAAAGCGACGAATTTTCTACAAAGCAGTTGGGTTTTCAAAAAAAAAAAAATGGATAAGTAAAATTTTCGGTTGAAAAACTTATTTTTCAACCAAAAGAAATAGAATTTTCAACAACCGAAGATATGAATCTTCAACTAATGTAATAAATTTTTAATAAAATAGTGCATCTTTAACCAAGACAAATTTCCAACAAAATATGGATTAGTTAAATTTTCAGTTAAAAAAAATGTTCAACCAATCTTATGAATTTTCAACTAAAATTATGAATCTTCTACTGCAATAGTTGAATTTGAAAACAAAAAGGTGATTTTTCAAACAAGAATATTATTTTTAAACAAGAAGATTAATTTTCTACCAAAAAAGATGATTTTTCAACAAAATACATGAATTTTCAACGAAATAGTTGAATTTTCAACTAAAAAAGACAAATTTTCAACCCAAAAAGGAATAGTTAAATTTTCACTTTAAAAAAATGTCCAACCATACTGATGAATTTTCAACTAGAATTAATTTTAAATAAAAAACTAATTTTTAACAAAATAGTTTAATTTTCTACCAAAAAAGACGAATTTTCCATAAAACACATGAATTTTCAACCAAAATAGTTAAATTTTCAACCGAAAACGATGAATTTTCAACAAAAAATGGATTAGTTAAATTTTCAACTAGAAAATTAATTTTCACTAAAAAACTAATTTTTAACAAAATTATTTAATTTTCTACCAAGAAGATTAATTTTCTACCAAATAAGACAAATTTTCTACAAAATACATCAATTTTCAACGAAATAGTTGCCTGGATTAATTTTCTATAAAAAAATACGATTTTTTATGAAATTACATGAATGTTCAAACAAATAGTTCAATTTTCAATTGAAAAATATAAAAAATTTCAACCAAAAATCGAATAGTTCAATTTTTAGTTAAAAATATTAATTTTCAATCAAAATAAATCGAATTTTCTACTAAGCAGTTGGGTTTTCAACAAAAAATGGATAAGTAAAATTTTCAGTTGAAAAATTTATTTTCCAACCAAAAGAAAATGAAATTTCAATAAAATAGTTGAATTTTCAACAACCGAAGATATGAATTTTCAATTGATGCAATAAAATTGCAATAAAGTAGTGCACCTTTTTACTAAGTACTTTACTTTTCTGCAAAAAAAAAACGAAATTTCAACCAAAAATGAAATAGTTAAATTTTCAGCCAAAAAATAATTTTAAATTAGAAAAAAAAAGAATTTTTAACAAATCCAAAATGTTGACTTTTCAACTTAAAAAGATGAATTTTCAACCAAATATGTACTTGAATTTTGAACTGAAAAAGATAAGTTGTCAACAAGAAATGGAATAGTTGAATTTTCAGTTAAAAAAATTAACTTGCCTCCAAACAAACAAACGAAATTTCAGCGAAAGTTATAAATTTGCAACTAAAATGATGAATCTTTAAATGCAATAGATGAAGTTTAAGCAAAACAAAAAATGAATTTTCAAACAAGATTATTTTTCTAACAAAAAAGACGATTTAAAAAAAAAAGAATAGTTGAATTTTAAACCAAAAATATGAATTTTCATACAAGGAAATTAATGTTCTACCAGAAAATATGAGTTTTCAACAAATTCCATGAATTTTTAAACAAAGAGTTCAATTTTCAACTAAAAAAGACAAATTTTCAAAAAAATGGAATGGTTAAACTTTCAGTTAAAAAAATTTTTTCAACCAAACTTATGAATTCTTAACTGAAATTATGAATATCCAATTGGAATAGTTGAATTTTAAAATACATAGATGATTTTTCAAACAAGAATATTAGTTTTCAAACAGGAAGATTAATTTTCTACGAAAACAGACGATTTTTGAACAAATTACATGAATTCTCAACCAGATAGTTGCATTTTCAACAAAATAGTTGAATTTTCAACTTAAAAAGATGAATTTCTAACATAATATGTATTTGAATTTTTAACAAAAAAAGATCAATTATCGACAAAAAATTGAATAGTTTAATTTTCAGTTAAAAAATTAATTTTCAAACAAAAAAAAATTTCAGCAAAAGTTATAAATTTGCAACCAAAATTATGAATCTTCAAATGGAATAGATGAATTTCAAACCAAAAAGATGAATTTTCAAACAAGAAGATTATTTTTCTAACAAAAAAGACGATTTTTCAACAAAATAGAATAGTTGAATTTTAAACCAAAAATATGAATTTTCATACAAGAAAATTAATTTTCTACCAGAAAATATGATTTTTCAACAAATTCCATGAATTTTTAAAGAAATAGTTCAATTTTCAAGTAAAATAGACAAATTTTCAAAAAAATGGAATGGTTAAATTTTAAAATAAATAGATGATTTTTCAAACAAGAATATTAGTTTTCAAACAAGAAGATTAATTTTCTAACAAAACAAACGATTTTTGAACAAAATACATGAATTCTCAATCAAATAGTTGAATTTTCAACTTAAAAGGATGAATTTCTAACCCAAGATGTAGTTGAATTTTTAACTAAAAAAGATCAATTGTCGACAAAAAATTGAATAGTTTAATTTTCAGTTAAAAAAATTAATTTTCAAAAAAAAAAAAAGAAAAATGTCAGCAAAAGTTATAAATTTGCAACCAAAATTATGAATCTTCAAATGGAATAGATGAATTTCAAAACGAAAAAGATGAATTTTCAAACAAGAAGATTATTTTTCAACAAAAAGACGATTTTTCAACAAAACACATAAACTTTCAAGTAAAATGATGAATCTTCAACTGGAATAGTTGAATTTTAAACCAAAAAGATGAATTTTCAAACAAGAAAATTAATTTTCTACAAAAAAATACGATTTTTCAACAAGATGAATGAATTTTCAACGAAATAATTGAATTTGCAACTAAAAAAAAAAAACAATTCTTCAACAAAAAATGGAATAGTTAAATTTTCAGTTAAAAAAATTTCAACCAAATTGATGAATTTTCAACTAAAATTATGAATCTTTAACTGGAATAGTTGAATTTTCAAACAAATAGATGATTTTTCAAACAAGAATAATAATTTTCAAACAAGAACGTGAATTTTATACCAAAAAAACGATTTTTCAACAAAAGACATAAATTTTCAACTAGAATAGTTGAATTTTAAACCAAAAAAGACAACATTTCATCAAAAAATGGAATAGTTAAATTTTCAGTTAAACAACATTTTTCAACCAAACTTATGAATTTTCGACTAAAATTATGAATCTTCAACTAAAATAGTTCAATTTTAAAACAAAAAAAAGATTTTTTAAACAAGAATAATAATTTTCTAACAAAAAGATGAACTTTATACCCAAAAAGACGATTTTGCAACAAAATGAATGAATTTTCAATGCAATAGTTGAATTTTCAACTAAAAAGGACAAATTTTCAACCAAAAATGGAATAGTTACATCTTCAGTTTAAAAAATTAATTTTCAACCAAACATATGAATTTTCAACTAAAATTATGAATCTTCAACTGGAATAGTTGATTTTTAAAACAAATAGATGATTTTTCAAACAAGAATAATAATTTTCAAACAAGAACGTGAATTTTATACCCAAAAAGACGATTTTTTAACAAAAGACATGAATTTTCAACGAATTAGATGAATTTTCAACTAATCTGATAAATTTGCAACTAGAATAGTTGAATTTTAAACCAAAAAAGACAACATTTCATCAAAAAATGGAATAGTTAAATTTTCAGTTAAA
>JAABKJ010000654.1:0-46716 GCA_011634705.1 Andricus grossulariae | reverse complement strand
TTTTTTGAATTATGATACTCTAGGGGGTAAGTATTTTTAAAACTCAAGATAATATTATAATATAGAATCCATTAGAATAATTATTTGCAAAAGCAAGAGAAAAAAAATGATACCTTTTAAAACAGTAAAAGTATCAAAAATATAGAAGGGGTCATTTCCACCCCTAAATATGAACGATTGCCCAAAAAATTAATTTTATTTTTTATATCCTGGGATCCTCTTTTCATCTGCAAAGTTACAAAAAAATCGGCGTCGGACACCAACCTAACCCCCCTTGTAAGAGAAACCACGACTTATGTGAGTTCCTTCCTATGGTTTACATAATCAGCGAGTCTTAAGCTGCAAACTGGCCAGCAGAGATACGATCCCTTGTGGCAAGAAAATTGTACAAATTTCGTGATGTGGTCATAAGAATATTTCGCCCTTTATTCATGTTTATTGAAATCCTGTGGGAAGTCGTTTCATCAATGCAAATAATCAGTATGGAGCATTTTTATAAATATCGTCTAGAATACAATTTTTATTTACCTATATGTGGGCGTCCGCATTAAAAGGGCCCTTATGTTAAGTATGGACTTACGTATAGGGTCATATAACCGGACAAATTCCCGGCATTTTAAGCCCAAGGAGAATCCTATAGGTTTAGGTTGAAAAACGAATTCCTAGGGCATTTTTGAATTTGAAACTATGTAAACCCGCTTTTCGAGACAAACACATACTTTTGCGAGTGCCAGAAGCGCATGTCTTATACTTTTTCTTTGAACATGAAATATGTATACCCACTTCCGGTTGCTTTCGGGACACGAGTATAGTGCCAATAGTTTATATATTGAATTTTCAATTCTCATAATAAAATAGAGCAGGATATTTTCAAACTCGTTCACAAAACTTCAACCAAAAGTCATGCTTATGGATCTGTATAGTAATATAGAACACATGATTGAGTTTTACGTATCTTATAATTTTCTAGAATTCTTTGAATATATATTCGAATATTGTATAATAATTAAGAATTTCCTTAAAATTCTTGAATAATCTAAAGTTTTCTCAAATCTTCTTAAACACTCGATATATTTTTTCTGAACCTATAAACTTCTATAAAAAATTCAGGAAAGTTCTTGGGAATACACTGTTAGAAGTAAGTTCATAGTGAAACTTTTTTAAGAACAGTTCTCTGAAATTACTTCTTTCGAAATGACAAAGTAAAACCAGTTTTGTACATGTAATTGCAAAAAATTTATTAATCGATAGAAAAATATATCACATACAAAGCTTCTAAATTTAATTTCATGCATTATATTCAAATTTTGTTCATATTTTCATTAAGCTTTATTAAATTTACTAAAAAATGTTACTTCATTTTCAATGCATGTTTATAAAATTTACGTAAATCACAGTGAAATTCATTCAGCCACCAATAATATTTTATGTACAAGCTATTGAAACAGGTTTCAGAGTCAATTTTATGAAATTTTAATAACTTTCGCTTCAAAATTAGGTTTCGTGTGACTGAAAGTTAATGAATATGGTCTCAAATTAATTATCAAAGCCAAATTTATGAAATTTCAGTGACATAAGTAATTGAAAACTGACTGACATTTCAGGAAATTACTAACAGTGTAATAGAAACCAATAATAAAATCCAAGTATTTTTGGTTGAAAGTTAATTCTTTTTAATTGAAAAGTCTATTATTATATTTTTAGTTCAGAATTCATCTCTTTTGGCCGAAAATTCAATGTTTTGTTAAATATTCATCTTTTGGTAAAAAAGTCTTCTTTTTTGTTAAAGGGAATTATTTTTCATTCAAAAGTCTAGTATTATATTTTTGGTTTACAATTTATATCTTTTATTTAAAAATTCTTCTATTTGGTTGAAAATTTAATTACTTTGTTGGAAAGTTATCTTTTTTGGTTAAAAATCCAACTGTTTTGTTGAACATTTGTCTTTTCGGATATAAAATTCATACTTTTGGATTGAAAATTCATCTTATTTGATAGAAAAGTCGTATTTTTTTTGGTTGAAAGTAAATTCTTTCTCATCGAAAAGTCTACTATTATATTGTTGGTTCATAACTCACCTATTTTATTTGAAAAATTTCTTTTATTTGATTAAAAATTTAATTAGTATGTTGAAAAGTCATCTTTTTTGGTCGAAAGTTTATTCTTATTATTTTAAAAATCTATTTATTATATTTTCGGTTCAGAATTCATCTCTTTTAGTTTTATGGTTGATAGTTATTTCTTTTTAATTAAAAAGTCTACAATGATATTTTTGGTTTAGAAATCATCTCTTTTGTTTACAAAACTTACTATTTGGTTGAAAAATTAATTTTGTTGTTGAAAATTCAACTATATTTCTAAAAAGTCATCTTTTTTGTCAGAAATTTTTACTATTTGGTGGAAAATTTAATTATTTTTTGAAAATCTGTCCTCTTGGATAGAAAATCCGTCCTTCTAGATTGAAAATTCATCCTTTCGCATGAAAAAATCGTATTTTTTGGTAAAATCTAACACTCAGAAAAAAATTTTCTTGAACCAAGAGAACTTGTTTCTTTTTTTGAATATGCCTAAGAATATGGTTTAATAACAAAAATTTATGCTGATGCAACAAATGATTTGAATGATCTAACAAAATTTATTTGTTGAATCAACCAAATAGTCTATCTACAAAAAGATTTGGTTAAAACAACCAAAAAATGAAGTTGGGTCAACCAAATATTTTGTTGTACTTATAATAACTATATTCTATGGTTGAACCAACACATATTTTGATCATTCAACCAAATCGTTCTCTGAAAGCAGGAATATGGTTCGTGAATTCTGAAATCACTTTTACAATAATTTACATTATATTTTTTACCTAGAAGTTCTGAAATGTTACATTCTTTTTGAAATTTATATAGTTAATAACTTAGTATTGAAGAATTATTATAAACGCTTTAAAGTCAACCGAGAAAATAGGGAAATAACATGGAATTTTTTTTTCTAAATCTCAGTGGCCACCCTGCATGTAGAAAAAAAAACTAATGAACAATCAGGGAATATTGGAAAAATAATATATTGTAAATTATATTTGATTTGGAAGAATGATAAAAAATGTAATCAATTTGGAATACTACTTAAATCTGAAGAGAAATCTAGGACGAAAAACGGATTAAGTTTCGAGACAAAGATCAGCATCTGAAGGATAGCGTCTTAAATAATCAGGGCATACTTATTCTTTTATGTATTACTGAAGTAATTATGTATCCTGTTATGCCATTTACTTCCTGCTGCATTGTCATATAATCTGAAATTCCCGAGGCTGTCATTTTTCGAGGAATGTCCCACTTTTTGTGAAATTATTATAATGAAAGAAAATTATTGCATTAAAAGAGTTACGGGACCCGATTTTGCAGACAAGAAAATGAAAATGATGTTAAATAGAAACTAATTTCAAGATTATATTTAATTCAGATAAGAAGTTTAGTACTTACATTGCGTTTGAAAGGAATTATTTACTAGTAGTTTTTGGCAACTTGAGTGAAGAATTGAAATTAATTTCAGAGATCACAGTCCATCCCCTTTTTTACTTAATGCCCCCTTTTTTTAAAACCCTTTTCCCCTGAAATTAGCGAAATTCGCTAAAACACCTGAAATCGAGAATTTTGACCAAATTTTTCCCTTTTCTCTCTTTTTATACAAGGTTTCGATTCATTTTTTAAGAAATATAAACAGAAATTCAAGCCATTAGAGAACAAGATGCTTTAAAATATATTCTTTATAGAGGTTCACAGGCCAAAATTCTCTAAAAACAGGGAAAATAAGGAGATTTTTGAAGAAAATATTGCATTTTCAATAAAATAGATGAATTTTTAACCAAATCGTTGATTTTTCAACCAAAAAAGATTCATTCTCAACGAAAAATGTGATAGTTGATATTTCAACCAAAACATATTTTTATTTTAAATCAAGAAACAGTTGAATTTTCAACCCGAAAAGATGAATTTTCAATAAAAAGGTTCGTTTTTCAACCATATATGTAAATTTTCTATGAAATAGTTAAATTCTCAAGCCAAAAAGACGATTTTTCTATAAAACAGTTAAATTGTCGTCAAAATAGTTCATTGTTGTACCAAATGG
This sequence comes from Andricus grossulariae, assembly GCA_011634705.1. NCBI lineage: Eukaryota > Metazoa > Arthropoda > Insecta > Hymenoptera > Cynipidae > Andricus > Andricus grossulariae. The sequence continues at coordinate 42,594 of JAABKJ010000654.1, read as the reverse complement.
TTGAAGTTTCAAGCCAAAAAGACAAATTTTCAACAAAGCAGTTGAATTTTCAACCAAAAAGAATAATTTTAAAAAAAAATTGTTCAATTTTCAAAAAAAAAAAAAAAAATTAATTTTCTACCAAAAACAAACATTTTATAACAAAAAATATGAATTCTCAAGAAAAAACGTCAAATTTGAAATTTTAACTAAAAAAGAATGTAATTTCAAATACAAAACAGTTGAATTAAACCAAAAAAGACGAATTTTCAACATAATAGGATTTTTATTTTGAATTAAAACCAGTTGAATTTAACCAAAAAGACGAGTTTTCAATAAAATAGTTTATCCTCAACCAAAAACGATGAATTTTCTATAAAAATGTTGAATTTTCGTCTAAAAAAGGTTATTTTATACCAAAAGAATTGTATTTTCGACACAAAAAGACGAATTTTCAATCAAGAAGAATGACATTTCAACCAAATTGTTGAATTTCCAAAAAAAGTAATTAAATTTGTGATCAAATAATAAAATTGCTACTCAATTCTTGGGTTGAAAATTTAACTACAGTGAAACCTGGATTTAGCTCCCCTGGATTTTGCCCTTCTGAGAATTGACGCCGCACCATGGGGATACGTGAGTGGTGTTTGCGGGGGATGTGCGTGACAAAACAGAGAGAGAACCATGAGAGAGAGAAAATAGTTCTGAGTCTCTGGATTTAACGCCAAGGTCAGCCCCAAAACGGGCGCTAAATCCAGGTTCGACTGTATTACCTTTTCGGCATTGAAAGTCAAATTAATTTTTTTGGTTCAAGAATCATAAACATATTCATTACAAAATTTATCTCTTTTTTTGTAGAAATTTCAAGTTTATGGTTGATAATTACTTTATTTTTGGTTTAAAATTAATTCTTTTGATTGAAAATTAATTTTTTCAACTTCTTTTCAATCTTAATTTATGAAAATATACTTATTCCATTTTTCATCGATACTTTATCCCTTTGATAGAAATTGGATCTTCTTGCTTGAAAATTCATTTTTTTGGTTGAAAATTTAACTATTTCGTTGAATATTTTTTTTATTTTGTTGAAAATTAATTTTTTTACTGAAAATTTAGCTAGAGAAAGTGGGGCATGGTGTCAGAGCGGGACACGGTGACTCTTGTAACTAATGCTCATGTTTCTTTATATTCATGTTAGTTTTTTACGTAAAATAGCTTTCTTTAGTACTCAAGAAAACTATTTCATGCGAAAAAACTAATATGAAAATCAAAATACACGAGTATTATTGGCAAAAGTCACCGTGCCCTGCACTGACACCATACCCCACTTTCATCTATTTTATTTATGGTTAAAAATTAAATTCTATGGTTGAAAATTTAACTATCTTGTTGAAATCTCGTTTTTTTGTTGGAAATTAATTATTCTAACTTAAAATTTAAATATTTTCTATTTTTCGTTGAAAATTTATCTTTTTTAGTTGAATATTTGTCTTATTATTAGTAGAAAGTTGAAAAATTTTCTTGGTAGAAAATTTATCTATTTGGTCAAAAATTAATTTCTTTGGATGAAATTTTTACTATTTTGTTGCAATTTCGTTTCTTTTTTGGTTGAACTTTAATTTTTTTTAAAATGAAAATGTAACTTTTTGCTTGAAATTTTTTTTTTTTAGTTAAAAATTCATATTTTCAGGGTGACCACTCAACTGCTTTGCAGGAAATTTATCTTTTTGTTTTGAAAATTCAAAATTTTGAATGCAAGTTTTTTTCTTTATTGGCTGAAAAAACTTTCTTAGTTGAAAATTCCCCATTGTCGTTTGACAATATGTCTGTTTTGTTTGCGAATTCAACTAATTTGTTGAAAATTCTTATTTTTTGCTTTAATTTAACTGCCTTTGATTAAAAATTAAAATATTTTTTGGTAGAAATATCAACTATTGCACTCTTTGTTGATAATTTATTTTTTGAAATCGAAAATTCATCAGTTTGGTTGAAAATGTACCTTACTATTTTGTTGGAAATTCATTTTTAATTGATTGAAATTTTTTTTTTTACAGAAAATTTAGCCATTCTATTTTTGGTTAAAAATTCATTTCATTGGTTTAAAATTTAATTACCTTGTTGAAAACTCTTTTTTTTTGTTGAAAATTTATTTTTTTTAGATGAATATTTGTGTTTTTCATTCATCTTTTTGGGTAAAAATTTCTTTCTTTCGATGAAAGTTGAACTATTTTGTTGAAAATTCTTTTTTTTTTAATTTGTTCTTCTAACTGAAAACATTAATATTTTATGTTTTTGCTTGAAAATTGTTCTTTTTCAGTTTAAAATTCATTTTGTTGAAAACTCTTCTTTTTTTGCTTAAAAATTTAATTATTTTTGTAGAAAACTTTTTTTTTGGTTCAACTGTTTTTTATCAAAAGTTAAAATATTTTTTCGTGGAAATATCAACTGTTACACTTTTTGTTGATAATTCATTTTTTATCGAAGATTCATCACCGTGATTGAAAATTTAACCATTTTGTTGAAAATTCTTTTTTATTTGGTTGAAAATTAATTGTTTTAACCAAAAATTTAATTCTTCTATTTTTAGTTCGAAATTTATCTTTTTGAGTTCAAAACTCAACTATTTGGTTCAAAATTAATGTATTTTGTGTATGTCTTACATAATTTGTGGATGACCTCTTATAAAGTTCTGTATGACTGTTGCATTAACATTATTGATCTCCTAGGTGAAAGGTTGTTTTTGTAACTAAAAAAAAATTAAGAACGTTCAGGGTAAATGAAAAATTGACCAGGAAAAGTCAGGGAATTTCGAAATTGGAATTTGTTAGCATCCCTGTAAATTGCTTTTAAAAGAAACTATTCATTCATACCTTGTTTTTTGAAACTTAAATAAAGAATTGAAATAAATTTGTGGTTAAATTTTTGTCTTAAATTTGAAGAAAGAAAAGTGGATCGGAAATGGATACAATGAGATGTTTAATAATCGGCGGGCGGACATTGCGTTGCACGGAGCGCCTTAACTGTTTTTCTTATTATCGAATAGCATTGCAGTAAACAATGCAAGTGGCGTTATAGCACAGCTTCATGTACACTTGGTTAATACCCACGTTTATCCTATCACATTCCTGTGTAGGTGTATGGAGATAGGTATTCAGTATTCACACCGAGGTACAAAAATTGCATGCCTCTCGCAGAAGTATTATGGTAACGGTGTCGTAATAATTCTATCGCTGATCACAGAATCTATGCTTCCACGCTCTACACAACTACGGGGTGGATTCCTGAAAAATCGTCAGCTCCAAGGCTTATTCGTGATCTACTTTGACAGTCACGTTTTACTACCCCAGCTGATATTCAAATTACACCTTCCTATTCTTTCAATCTCACAATCCAACGGCTGACCTTTACAATTACAATTCTTTTTGGATTACACTTTTTTATCGAGGCCGATGGATTCTTTTCCCAATATTCAATAATAATAATAATAATAATATATATTAATAAACCATAATAAATGTTTCGAGGGCAGTAGCTATTAGGTGCGGTGATTCTCCCCTCGTCGAGATTTCGAATGTTAGGCACGAACGGGCGCAGTTAGCGCGCGGATAGGTGACCGTTCGTGATTTTTGCTTAGTCGTGTTTTTTTAGTGCGATTAACTACTGTCGAGCGGAAGCACAGTGGTGCAAAAAAGTTCCTACGGACAAATCAATTTTCGGATTAAACTACTTATCCGATTTCGACGTTTTTAAAAAAATGAAAGTCTATGAAGTTTTGCATTGTTCCAAGGTTAGACTTCAACAAAAGTTGTGTGCAAAATTTGTTATTTAACAAACAAAATAAATAAAAAATTAATTTGGTCTTTTCATGGTTGCCATTTTGTTCGAAATTTTGTTATCTGACTTTAAATGGTCAGAATCCGGGAAGAAACTCATTTAAAATGCGGTCTGTAAGTGTTCGCTGCATAACAAACTTTTTCGCATTGTTGTAATCAAATTAGTGAAGAAAATTTATATTTTTCTATTTGCGATAACGAAGTACTTTTGACTGATATTTTTTTAAGGAAATGGAAGATAAGAATGTTTACTTAAAATTATAAGAAGTGAAATATGAATTAATTATTGTTTATAACAATGTAATATACAAACTCCTAAGTATGCCATTTTCCAATAGAAACCTTTCGTTTTTTCTAGAAGAATCAAATGATAGTATCTTGCCAATGGTCGTTCACTGTAATAATTTGATAATAGGCAAGAATTGTATATTATTTAAACAAAATTAATAAATAAATGTATAATTCCGCTTTTTTTAGCAGATGAGTTTTGTTTCTTGAGCAGAATCAACCATGAATATCTCCCCAATGGTCTTATGTTATGGATATTGGTTTTTTTTTATAACAATCCATTATTTAAACAAGTTTGATAAACGGATTCTACTAATTGGTCAATTATTGAAAGAGGCTCAAGAAGCGAGAAACAAAGATTTTAAGAAATGTAGAGAAAACAACACCAGGAAGACATCAGTGATTTGTCTGAATGAGGACATCCTGAATTTCTTATAAGTTTCTGCAGATCCCTACTTGCAAAGTTTAAGAACTGATTTTCTGAAAGTTGCAAGATCCTTGCGTCCAGAAGCCCAGGCACTCCTCCTTGATCCTTAAAAATTGAATAAAGATTTAACAATAGGTCCACTGGTAAAACATTTCAGTTAATTATGCTAACAAAAATTTTTAACTGATAACTGATAACCCAATATCCATAACATAAGACCATTAGTGAGATATTCATGGTTGATTCTGCTCAAGAAACAAAACTCATCTGCTGAAAAATGGCGGAATTAAACATTTGTTTATTACTTTTGTTTGAATAATAAATAATTGTTTTGTTAAAAGTACAACATCTATAGTAAATGATCATCAATGAAAGGTTAGTAGTTGATTCTGATAAAGAAACGAAACTTGTCTACTGAAAAATGGCGGAATTATACATTTGTTTATTAATTTTGTTTAAATAATTAATTATTGTTTCTAAAAAGTACAACATCTACATTAAACGATCATCAGTGAAAGATTTGTAGTTGACTCTGATGAAGAAACAAAACTTATCTACTGAAAAATGGCCAAATGATGCATTTGTTTATTAATTTTTTTTGAATAATATACAATTGCTGTCTATTAGCAAATTATCACAGTGAACAACCATTGGCAAGATACTATCATTAGATTCTCCTAGAAAAAACGAAATGTTTCCATTGTGAAATGACATATTTAGGAATTTGTTTATTACAATGTTATAAAAAATGATTGATTCATATTTCACTTTTTATAATTTTAAGTAAACATTGTTTTTTTCCATTTCCTTCAAAAAAATATCAGTCAAAAGTACTTCTTTATCGCAAATAGAAAATATATGTAACTTTTGTTCACTAATTTGTTTACAACAATGCGAAAAAGTTTGTTATGCAGCTCACACTCATAGACCGCATTTTAAATGAGTTGCTTCCCAGATTCTGAGCATTTAACGTCAGATAAAAAAATTTCGAACAAAATGGAAACCATGAAAAGACATATTTAATTTTTCATTCATTTTGTTTGTTAAATAAAAAATTTTGCACACAGCTTTTGTTGAAAATCGAACCTTGAAACAATGCGAAATTTTATAGACCTTCATTTTAAAAAAAACGTCCAAATCGGATAAGCAGTTTAGTCTGAAAATTGATTTGTCCACAGGAACTTTTTTTGCCCTACCTGTGGGGACGTTCGATGTCGAGGTAACCGGTTCTGCTCAAGAGTTTTTGTTTTCTGCAGTTTTCCACTTCTCTGACCAAATATTCAGGAATACATGGAGTAAAAAAGAAATATAATCAAACTGAAAACCCATAATAAATGTTGATAAGATTTTTAATCCATTATTATTGAATGAAATTTTTTCAAATTTCCCTTTCTTAAAAGAATTCCTCTTTTTCCCCCTGTTTACAAGAAACTTCTGCTTTCTCTCGTTTTCGCTCAAATGTGAACTGAATTAACAGAAGCAAATAGAAAAATCCAACTACATATTACTTTTTCATTAAAAGTTATAACTATTTAATTAAAAAGTCTACTATGCATTATAATTTTGGTTTAAACCCTGGTGGAAAAATTGGTGCAAAAGAGTGCAAAAAACCAAATCCGTTTTTACAGGAATCTAATAGTAAATTCAATAGTTTACAACAAAAAATACAGAAAAGTACAACTTTTGTCTATTATTCGGACGAATTTTGTACTTTTTTTCGTATATTGTTGTATTTTATTGTAGTTTTAATTTCTTGAAAGAATTTACGAAAAAGCACAACTACAGAGGAATTTACACAATAATAGATGTAAAATAAACACATTGTTGTAAGTTTTTACAACAAAGTAAAAGAAATTATTAATAAAAAGTTATACAACATTCCAAATTGTAGAAATTTGTACTTCATTGTTATTTTTTTTACTTTTGATCAAGAAAATACTAGAAAAAATTATTATTTATATTTAATTGTATGTTGTTATTAAATTTTGTACATTCTTTACCAAAAAAGTACACTTGTAGAACTGTTGTACTTCCGTGTAGAAAATTGTCCACCAAGGGAATTCATCTCTTTTGATTAAAAATTCATCTGTTGTGGCTGAGGATTCAACTACTTTGTTGAAAATCCGTTTTTTTTTAATTCAATTTTTTTTTATTTAAAAATAAAATCGTTTTTGGTTGAAATATCAACTATTATATTTTTCGTTGGAAACTGATATTTTTTCGTTAAATATGACTATTTTTAATTTAAAATCTTTTTCTGGATGAAATATCAAAGATTATAATTTTTGTTGTGAATTATTCTTTTTTTTATTGAAAATTAAACTGCTTGGTTCAAAGTTTAACTTCTTTGTTAAAAATTAATTTTGTTTGGCTGTTGAAGACTCGCCATTTTACTTAAAATTGTAAGCAAAAAAATTTAAGTCGATCTTAAGTTCCACTGTTTGGTTTTAAATGCAACTGTTTAATCTAAAATTAATTAATTTATTTGTGGGAAATTCAACTATTTCGTTAAGATATCATCATTTTTAGTTGAAAAGTCATCTTTTCGGGTTTTAAAAGTCATCACTGTTTTCTAAAACAATCGACTGTTCAGCTTGAAAACTCAACTTTTCGTTGAAAGACCATGCATTTTTTAAATCGGCGTATTAAAAAGTTTATGATCTAAACTTATTTTATAAAAGCAATTATTTTTTAATTTGAATATCTTATATCTTATTTAAGATTAGTCCTCTACAAGCAATAATTTTATTTTCCATATTCATGACACATGCAAATTCCCTATTGAAGAAATTTAGCAAATTTTTGGGAGTTCAACATCTGTTTCACGAACAACAATCTTTTCTTTATTAAATAATACCACCATTTAGAACTTTGTGATTCTTGAAAATACAATTATTTTTATCGAAAATTTTAACAACTTATTGGAAAAGATCAAATTTTAATTCAATAAATGTAGATAGATTTTCATTTACTCGATTAATGTATTTTTTTAAATTTATATTTGAATTCTTTTAATTTAATGAATCCAAAATTCATGATGTTTTTGTTTTAATTGCACAACTTTAAATGAGAATTTTTAATTTTTTAATTTTTAGAGGCACACATGATATATTTCAAGTTTATTCCTATAAAACCTACAATTTGAACAAATTTATATATCTTTGATTTGGAATTTTAGAACCGGCCAATTCTCAAGTTTCAAATATTTCCATTTGAAAGGCTTCAAATTATTTTCATGTAGAAAAGCTCTTTTAATTACATTGAAATAAAAACTAGCCCATTCAATTTAATTAATTTTTTAACTAAAATTTGTGTTTCTTCGATACTCGTAAAGATTAATATTCAAATTTTTTAAATTTTTAATCATCGTTAAAATTCAATTTCACTCAAATTTCAAGCATTCTAAATTAAAGCGATTTTCGATTTGAAAGAGATTTATTCTGCTGTACTGAGTAATATCAGGGAAGATTTTAAATTTATGAAATTCATTAAATGCTCCCAAATTGAAGAAATAAAAACTTAATAGCTTTAGAGAATTGGGAAAATTTTAATTTTTCTTATAAGGCTTTGTAATTTGAATTTCTGAAAAAAGTGAAAGCGTTGAGTTCTGAATTCAATGAACTTTAAAAGTTTGAAAATTAGAATAATAATAACAGTCATTATTTGCGCGAGATGGAAATCTTGTTAATATTCAATGAATGGTAAGAAGATAAATTTTATTATAAATTTTATTGAAAATATTTTTTAACAATGGAATAAATTTCTTTCTAATTGTAAACTAAACCTGTAGATTTATTTTCACGGTTCAATTAATTTTTCGATTTTTGTTTGTATTTTATATACATAGACGTGACATTTATCGTGACATTTATATAAGGACATTTGATCTCAATACGTATAATGAGAACAGCAATGTTTTGTGACCGTCACACGATTCTTAGCTTGACATTGAAGTTTTCTTGTTGGATAAAAACGTATGGAAGCCATCATTGCCTTACAAGGATGATAGAAAGTTTCGATGATTATTACTTAATTACTTTAATATTTTTTAAATCATTTTGTTCTGTAAGTTTTTTAATTTATAAAATACATATGTGTTAATTAATCATTGAACCTTCAAAATTTGAGTTCTTTCACTATTTTGACCGAAAATCAATTATTTCAGTTATCAAGCATTCAAACTAAAAGTTATATTTTCGTTATGTGAATTAGAAAATAATTCCCAACTGGAATTCATGATTAATTTTATGAATTTCAAGGAAATTAATATCAATACAACATTTTTGTAATTCATAGTATCTACTATCCAAAATGATAGAAAAGCAAGAACAACATTTTTGATAATTCATGAAAATTGATGTCTTAACTCCCGAATTAATATATATAATATTTTTGAACAATATATAGACAATCAAACTGTTGCATTTTTGATAAAAAATACCAATTACCAACAAAAAATATTAACATAGCCTATTATTTTTTAGATATTGTCAATATTATTTGAAATCGAATTATTTTTTATTAACAATAAGAGTTTTAGAGAAAAACAGAAACATAACATAACAAAAAATTGTTTAAGATTGTAAATCTTATTTTAAACCAAATGTTTTTTATTTAAAAAAGGGGTTATGAAAAGAATAATTTTCTTATTTTTAAAACATTAGGTAAAAACGTTATGAACATAATTTTTTGGCCTTTATTATCAGAGAATCATTGAAAATTTAATTTTTCTCTTTTAGAAATAAATTTAAAAAATTTGAATACCTCATTTGTAAATTTCGATTTACAACATTCGAAAAAATTCAAAAGATCAAACTGAAAACAGCCACTTAAAGTCATATTAACGCAGTATGCAACAAATAAGGTAGTCAAAAGCAATGAGTGCGAGATTTTCGATAATTTCGTGCCACGTTTTTTTTTTTTTTTTTGTTAGTATCAAATTAGAAGCGGGAAAATAAAAAACTTAGTTTCGAAGAAAATTGAATAAATAAATTTTAATTTTGGCAGTTCAAAATTTCATGTATTTTAATTTTAAGGAATGAAAAATTGACTTAGTTGATTTAAAGTTTTAGACAGCATAAGATCTGAAATGTTTTGCTAATTAATTTACAAATTTGAATTTGTATTTTCTTCAAATTTCAATTCCATTAATACAAATTCCTAAATTTAATGACTTTTTTACATATTCAAATTCAGTTTTGAAAGATAATAAGCAATAAATTATTATTGAAATGGAGTTCGTAATTGTTCAAGAGAAATATAAAAGAAATTAGCATTAGAAAAATAGAATAGAATATAATGATTTTGCTCATTGATCCTTGACTCTGATGGATTGTAAAATACGTTTCTGGTGACAGAGTAATTTATAATAGGCCCGTTAAACCTATAATTGTTTTTAAAATTACATCCGGTTATTTGATTTGACTTTAAGTTGGAAGTGCATCTATTTTAGTCATAGTACATTGTGGGACTTTCACGGACGCACGTGTTCGTGAGAAACTGCGAAAGCGAAGAAAGTTTGCCCAAGAGAGGAATCCGATAAAAGTGGGTTAAATTAACAAACCCTTTTTTGGTTAAATTTTCCAGAGGAATGGGAAACACGTAAGAAGAAGGAAATTACGACAACGAGACAGATTGAGACCAGGGTAAAACGTCAAGTTGTTCTTGAAGATGGTGAAGTTGTCGTTGATTCTGGACCTCTTGTTACCACCAATACAACTGAGGATGTGGAGCAACAAGAACACACTACCCAGGAGGTGAGTTTTTAATTTCAATCATTTTCAAAATTATCTTTATCAAGCCTTCAGAATAGAATTCCTTTAATTTTTTAACATTCCGACTTTATATTGCAGGGATCACAGTCCATTCCCTCTTTTACCTAATCCCCGCCCCCCTTAAATTTGAAAAATCATCTAAAATACCTAAAATTAAGAATTTTGACCCAGCCCCCCCCCCTTTTTACAAGGTTTCGATTCATTTTTAAGAATCATAGAAAGAAATTGAAGACATTAGAAAAGAGTACGCTTTGAAAGAGATTCTTTTTGATGATACGAATTTCAAATATTTCCTAAACGTTGAATTCAAACAAAAAAGACCAATTTTCTACAAAACAGTTGAATTTCCAAACCGAATATATTAATTCTCAACAAAAAAGTTAATTTTAAACTAAATAGACGAATTTTCTACTAAATTGTAAAATTGAATTAAAAAATGTTGAAATGATGAATTTTCAACGAAAATCTAATAGTTGATATTTCTACCAAAAAGTATTTTAATTTTAAATTAAAAACGATTGAATTGATGAAAAAGACAAATTTTTAATAAAATAGTTGGGTCAATCAAAACAGATTAATTTACAAGCAAAAAATTTCATTTTGAACCAAAAAGATTAATTTTTTACCAAAAAGACGAATTTTCAACAAAGCAGTTGAATTTTCAATAAGAAATTATGAATTTTTAACGAAAAGGTTCATTTCTAATCAATAAGTTGTGTTTTCAACCCAAAACACGAATCTTGAAGGAAACAGTTGAATTTTCAACTTAGAGAAATATTTGTTATCAAAATTGTTGAATTTTGAACAAATTATTAAATTTTTAACCAAAGAATAAAATTGCTAACCAAAAAAGATGAATTGTCAACCAAAAATATACTATTAGACATTTCAATCAAAAATAATTGGATTTCCTTATTGGATTCTATTAATTCAGTTAGAATTTAAATGGAAAAAGTTTGGATATCGAAAACAACATCCAAAAAAACTGGCCTTCAACTGATAAAAATACATTAGAAACCAATTTAAACGTCTAATGAAATAAAAAGAAAGAAGTTGGGTTTTTAAGTAGTCATTTTTGTGTTTTTCAAATTATTTCTTTCTAGCTTACTTAGAAAAATACTTTGAGCAACTCAAGGTTATGTACTGAAAAGAATAGACTAGAAAAAAATTGATGAGACTAAGGAATCAAAATCTATATACTGATAAAAATACATTTCAATAAATTCATACATGAGCATTTTTAAATTCTTTTGTTTATATATTTTTCCATCTTTGACCTTTCTGAATTTTGTTCTGATGAATTTTTATCTGTAGAAAGTGCTGAAGTGTTCAACAGATTTTTGAAAGCTAGAAAACAAAAGAATTAACACAAAGATGACTAGAAAACGTGTTAAAGAAAATGTGCTACTGTTATAGGATACTTGCGTTCAATATTCACGAGATAACCATATGATATAAAACATTTTTAATAATTAATGAAATCCCCCTTTTAATCCCTTTATTCGGAATAAAAACCCCTTTTACCTACAATGGAACTACTGAGTCCTTGTGATCCCTGGAATTGTGTCCAGCCCAAATTTGACGCTTTTGAGCAAAAATTTGTTTTTATTTCGAAAGATCCTAATTTGAATTTTTAAAATTGAAACCATTCAAATCTAAATTCTTGCACAATGAGGCTCTATGCAAAAAATTAAGTAAAATCAGAAAAAGCATAAATCCAATAACTGAAAATCAATTAGTCATCTAATCTTTCTTGGCCTTGACCCCGATATCAAGGTTCTTCCGACCGTGAGGAAAATTATAGTTAATATGCGCAAGATTGTGTGAGAGATTGCAAGTCACTTTTCCCTGATGATGAGTGAAAGATGTAATTTTTTCTCACTCTGAAACTTCTGGCGAAACTTCGGACGTGAGGCCGCATTTAATAGAATTTTCGAAACTCGCCCAATCTTACAGTATGCATAGAGCACGTCCCATTTATCTCGGGTTTCTGCTCTCTTGCCCTCGGGGAGTAAGAAACAAAACAATAAGCGACCTCTCAAGAGGAACGGGCATTGAGTAGTGGTGAAGAAAGTCGAACGTCTTTGATGATTGCAGAGACGGACAACCGGGGACGAACCAAAGGAGGTGGAATGGTCAGCAGGGGGTAAAGGAGGTGGAATAGTTCAGAAAGAGCTTAACGAGACGGTGGTGCGAAGCCGGGAAGAAATCGAGGAATTACTTGAAACCGAAGATCGACAGCAATTTGGTGACATATCAGACGAGGTAATTAAAAAATAATTAACTCATACTTTACTCGATAAGCTTGGATTGATTTCATGTGGCACCAAGTCAGTTTCCAAGAAATGATCACAGCCTAGAGGTTTCGATAGGTAATCTATTTATACATTGAGAAATTAAGAAAGAAATTGAGCATTATCCCACCGCTGCCACCATTTTTTCCTCTTATCAGGACATTCTGGTACCATTGAATGAACTTGGTATTATCATTAATTTTCGTATCAATTTATCACTGGTTATCATCGGTATTTTGTGGTATCAATATATCATTGGTATATATTCTTGCGCTGGCCATTACAGTAACAAATTATCATTTATATCTTGATGCCTTGATATCGTGTGGTACCAATCTATTATTATTAGTGCCTCGGTACGTTGGTACATTGTGTAATATTGGTACCCCAAGACACCAGTAATATATTGGAAACACAATGTATCAATGCAACTAGAGATCAATGATATATTAATTCCACAAGATAATGATGATATAACCTTAATATACGTAACAATGCATCAACGCACCAACATACGTTGATATATTGGTACTACTGTGCAAGATACCAATGATGGTATAGCAAGAAACCAATGATGTTACCATAAGATATCAATGACTGTCTTGTGGTGATGCCAATCTATCATTGGTACCTTGTTGCATTAAATAATACCAATATATAATTGGTATGGTGTGGTATTCATTTCTCATTGGTATCTTGTAATAGAAATTTGGCATCTTATAATAACAGTACCAAAATGTCATTGGTACATTGTTGCGTTGATACATTATGGTTATCATCGGTATCTTGTAGTATTAATATATCATTGATATCTTGGTGCGTTGATATCGTATGGTATCAATCTATCATTGATATCTTGTAACATTGGTACCTTGTGTAATATTAGTACCCCAAAACATCAATAATATATCGAAACCATAATGTATCAACGCAACTAGATATGAATGATGTATTAATACCTTAAGATAAAGATGATAACCACAACGTACCAATGTAACATGATACTGATGATCACCTCAGTGAACTAACTCAACAAGATACCAATGGTACATATATTGGTAACATTAGGTATCAATGCACCAATATGCAATGATATATTGGTACTACCGTACAAGATACCAATGATCGTATCATAAGATATCAATACTGGTCTTGTGGTGCTAATCTATCATTATTACCTTGTATTAAATAATAACAATATATCATTGGTATCGTGTGGTATTAATATATCATTGGTATCCTGTAATAGCAATTTGACATCTTATGATACCAGTACCAAAATGTCATTGGTACATTGTTGTGTTGGTACATTATGGTTATCATCGATATCTTGTGGTATTAATATATCATTGATATCTTGTTGCGTTGGTGCATTGGGGTATCAATATTGGTATCTCTTGTGGTAGCTTGTGGCACTAACATATCATTGGTATCTTGTTGCGCTGGTCATTATATGACCAAATTATCATTGATATCTTGGTGCGTTAATATCGTGTAGGTACCAATCTATCATTGGTATCTTGTTACATTGGTACCTTGTGTAATATTGGTATCCCAAGACATCAATGATATATGAAAACCACAATGCATCAACGCAACTAGGTATCAATGATATATTAATACCATAAGATAAAGATGATAACCACAATGTACCAATGTAACATGATACTGATGATAACCTCAATGAACTAACTCAACAAGATACCAATGGTACAAATATTGGTAACAAAAGGTGTCAATGCACCAAAATACAATGATATATTTGTACTACTGTACAAGATACCAATAATCGTATCATAAGTTATCAATGCTGGTCTTGTGGTGCTAATCTATCATTGTGACCTTGATGCATTTAATAATGCCAATATATAATTGGTATCGTGTGGTATCAATATATCATTGGTATCTTGTAATAGCAATTATATAATAGCCAATATATTATTGGACCTTTATGCGTTGGTAAATGGTGCTATCAAAGATTGGTTTTCATATTTCGTGGTACCAATACATCATAGTTATAATAAGTGACTTTGGTATGTAGTGCTATCAAGAAATGACCTCGCTAATCTTTCGTACCTATATATATTCTTGGTATCTTTTACTACCAATATAGTCCTTTCTGGTTCCAAGGAAATTCTGGTATCGATTGCATCACAAAGTAACTAATGAATCTTTCCAAATAGAATCAGCTTAATTGACTAATCTTCTAAATTTCATTTGATCAATTGGATCAGAATTGTCTCGTATATAATTATCCAATTTGTATACAAATTACGATTATTAAATATTCGTTATGTAAAAAAGAAAAATATGTACTTTAATTTTGTTTCATTATTTTATTAACTGCAATATAAATTTCATAAATATTTAGTATTAAATTGATTCCTCGCTTTTAAATCTCGAATGTTGATATGCAATGCATGCTTCTCTGAAGGTACAGAGTGTAATACAAAAGGTCAACGTTATTGTAGAGTCATTCTCCTGCTCTTGAATACTGTTTCAGTAGTAACAACCTGCATTGTCTGACCAAGTCTGTTCTGAAATATTCATATTTTATACTACATTTATCCTGACATATTCAAACTATATTTCTTATAATGGAAAAAATTGGAATTGGGAATTGGAATGTTTCCAATAGGATTATAATTAAATATTTCAAAGATAATTTATTAAATTTTTATTTGTTTTCTTAAGAAACTTATATCAGAAGAAAAATGTATCACCTTAGATGTGGACCTTCAAACTTCTTTGCTGAAGAAAGTTTTTTTTGTTGTCATTTGGTCATTAATCACCTCACGGTGAAATTTCGTTTGATTGGAATTTCATTTTCATTCGAATCCTTCGAGTCATCTGCTTACGATTGAGTTTCACACAATTGCGACTAAAAAATTTTAATTTCCTGAAGATGTTTTTTATATTCTACTATATGGAATTTTTAAATCAGTGATAACGGTAATGTAATTTTTCAGTTTTGTTCGTTATTTATTATTGAAACTAGACACAGATCGATCTTGAGGATGTTTACTCAGCTACAGTTACTTCATGAAATTAGTAACTTGTTACATTTCTAATCACTGATTAAAGTAACTGGAAGTTCCTGGAAAGTTACTTTTTTATATACGGAACCATAATATGTTATAAATATAAAAAACTATAAGAATTTTCAAAAAATAAAACAACCCTGTTTTTTTTACTGATCAAAATTAAAGAATTTTAAATTGCAAGTCCTTAAAATTGAAGAACTTTCAATTGTAAATCTTCAAAATTGAACTATTACAAACACAACAAAACCTTCACGCGCACGATCTCTCTTTGAATGCTCGTATATTTTTAACGATTCATTCTATTGAAGTAATACTTTTCAAAAAACATCATTATACCCTAATGAACATTTCTTCCGCTGAAAGTTTGGGCTTACTCAAAATTCCATCGATAAACGAAGCTGACTGAATGTATTATCTGATCGACATTTCATACCCTTTATCTGTTTTTCGTTCATGTACGAACATTCAAGTTTAGTTTTAAATTCACAAATAAGTTACCAATTAATTCCTTATTTTATTATTTATTAATTCCCCGTTATTTGACATAACCATGTATGTATGAATACATGTAATATTTCGAATATTTCAGTTGAACATTTTGGATGTTACAGAGTAATATATCACTTTTTAATATCTACAGATACTAACTTTGAACATCTAAATTGCTGTCCTATAGTTAAACATAAAATATGGTAACCCTGAACATCTAGATGTGACGTTTAAACATCCATTTTTCTCCGTGAAGCATTACAAAACCCTTGTTGGTTGAAAATTCAACTGTTTTGTTAAAAATTCATCTATTTTGAAGAAAATTTACTTTTTGTTAAAAATTCATATTTTGGTGTTGAAAAGTCAAACTGACATCTTTTTGGATGAAAATTTAACTATTTTTTGAAAATTTATCTTTTTGAAATAAAAATTCATCTGTTTTAGTAGAAATTTCACCTTTCTTGGATAAAAATGCAACTATTGGTTTTCAAATTCTACAATTTTGTTAAAAAGTCTTCTGTTTTGGCTGAACATTCAACTGTTTTGTTGAAAATTCGTCGTTTTGGGTTGAAAATTCAAGTATCCTCGTAGAAAATTTACTTCTTGTTTAAAGCTCATATTTTGATGTTGAAAAGTCAAACTAAAATCTTTTTTGGATTAAAATTCAAATTTTTGTTGTTGAAAATTTTTCTTTTTGATTTAGAAAATAATCTGTTCTAGTAGAAATGTCACCTTTCTTGGATGAAAATGCAACTTTTTGGTTCAAAATTTATCTTCTTTGCTTGAGGATTTAACTATTTTGTTTGAAAATTTTTGTTGAACCACTTTGTTAAGAAATCATTTTTTTTTTCTTTGAAAATTCATATTTTTAGTTGAAAATTCATCTCTTTGGTTGAAAGCTAAACTATTTTGTTGAAAATTGGTATTTTTTAATTGAAAATTCAACTGTGTAGGTAAAAGTTGAACTATTTTGTTGAAAATTTTTTTTAATGAAGGTTAATCTCTTCTGTTCAAAATTGAACCATGTTGTGGGCAATTTAGTTGATTTTTTTTCGTTCATGACTGGCAAATCTTTATTTGTTGAAAATTCGTTGTTTTATTTTCAAAATTTATTTATTTTTTGTTGATAAAATTTTATCTTTTTTGGTTGAAATATTAACTAATAAACTTTTTCTTTGAGAATTCATCTTTTTGTAAAAAATTGAATTCATTTGTTGAAAATCTGATTATTTTGTTGAAATTTCAAGTATTTTGTTAGAAAGTCATCTTTTATGGTGGAAGAATCTTTTTTTTTTTAATAAATAAGTCAATTTGAAAGTTTTAATTTTATAAGTGAAATATTGTTTCAATCCGTTTATAAAAGATCCTATGTTAAAAATATTACAAGATTAAAATGCTGGTATTTGATTGTTAATGGTCAGGGAAAATGAAAAATTGGTCAAGGAAAAATCAGGGAATTTAAAAAATGCAGTTTTTACCCTGCAAAGCATGTGTTATCTTAAATACAAAAAATTTCCATTATTTTCAAGTCACATATTTTATTATTTCTGGAAACCATAAATTACATACAGTAAGGGGGTGGGGGTAGAAATATTTTCATATGGTTCATTATAGGGGGCCCGGGGGGAGGAGTCTTGAAAAGGGCCTACAATCCGTTACGTAATTTGAGTACGGTCCCTAGTCTGAAGTTTTTTTTTAATTAAAAAAAAAAAGAGTTTTCATTTGAATGGGAAATCTTGCAGGGAGTTTGAGCTTTGAAAGGGGAATAAATGAATATGGCTTGCACGTGTCGAAATCCACCTGCGCGTGCCACAAAGTAAAGTGTAGAATCCCTTTTCCACTCCTCCAAGCGAAAGCACTTGAATCTTCTCTGTGCAAGCAAAGGTCGTTTCCTCGAGGCTCACCTTTTATACACCTCTCACACTATAGCATTAACCTATGCATTTCTATTTTTCTGTTTTTCTGTTTTATGTTTTCTGTTTTCTGTATTTGGTTTGTAATGAGGTCGTTACATAAATTCACACGAGGCTTTCTTTGAAATTGGAATACCGTATGCTGGAATGAAGAGGCTGAAGAAACGAATAAAATTAGTTACCCGCAATTTAATGCAAAGAAGATAATTTACTGAATGCTTAGCGCTCGTTGCCAATAGTTTATCCTCGAGTAAAATTAGCGTCGACTTTATTCGAATTTATAGCTGATATCTTACAATTCACTTCAAATTATGGGCATTTTCTGAATAATGAGGATTTTTTTCTTTTCTAACATCTCTCTTATAAGTGTGGGAAATTTATTTACAAGAAAAATAATGGTACAGTTATTTTGAAAGGGTCGAAATTGTTTCTGAAAATATTTTTGCTTCTTGAAAAGTAATATAATTCTATTAATTTGGTTAATTTGCTGAATTTAAAGTAGACCAAACTGGAAGCATTCTAATCAGGCCCCAGATGATCAAAAAAGATGTGGTTAGGCCCTGAGTTAATGTTATCATTGCTTTTGTATTATTAATAAAAATATGTAGTAATTAAAAAACTCTGAAAAGTAAATCATGTAAGGGGCCATCCATAACACAGTAAATCCCAGGGATGTTTTTTATATGAAGTAAGATAAAAACGTTGCAAACGATTGACAACAAAATGGCAACAAATTGTAGAACTTTGAATTGTAAATCTTTAAGATTGAAGATCTTTTAATTCTCACAATTTACAATTAAAAATCATGCAAATTTTAAGTGTAACAAATCTAGAATTGAAAATTTGACTTTTGCCTGTCAAAATCATTAAAATTTAAGAATTTTTCTTTATACATCCTCAAACTTGAAGAGTTTTCAATTGTAAATCTTAAAAATGGAAGACTTTTAAACTGAAAATCATTAAAATTGAAGAAATTTTAATTGTAAATCTTGAAAATTGAACTATTTCAAAAACACATTAAAAATTACATACATTTAAAACATAAATCTTCAAAATTGAATAATTTGTAATTCTATTATTTTCAAAATTCAAGAATTTTCAATTGTAACTCTTTAAAATTGAACTTTGAATTGTTAATCTTTAAAATAGAATAGTTTTTAATTTTTATAATTCCAGATTTAAAATTGTGCAAAATTTAAGTTTGACAATAAAAAATTCTGTAACTTTGATTATTTGCATTTGAAAGTTTTTCAATGTTCATGATTTGGATTCACGGTGAGCATCAACCAACCTTAACCGAAATATCCTTGAAGTTAGATGATATTTATTGGATACTGTTTTATGTTGCATAAAAGTACTTTTAAACAAAAAATTTCAAAATATAAAATTTTAAGCTTTCTTAATTATTTTTTTTTTTTCATTTTTAAAATTAAGCAAGCATCATTTAATTACAACCTGAAATGAAACCGTGATTTAAAAAATATTTCTACAGCTTTTGCTGTGTTAAAAGTTTTTTTTAAATATACTAAAACCTCTGTAGATTATACAGTTCTCATTTTGGAACAAAATTTCATGATAATTTTTTACTCAGATTTTTAGCAAAAAGATAGATGCCTATTATATTTAAAATCGAGAAGTTGAAAAAATAAAAAAATAAATTTTTTTAAAAAGCGCGCTATATGTTCAAAATGCAAAAATTTTAAAATTATAACTCTTAAAAATTGTAGATCTTTGAATCGGAAATCTTACACGTAAATTAAAAATTAAAAATTTTGTAATTCTAACTATTTATATTCGATTTTGTTTTCAATTTGGAGATTTAAAATTAAAAATTCTTCACTTTTGATCTTCAAAATCAACAAAATTTGTGAATTTTGATTTATACATCTTTAAAAATTAAAGAGTTTTTAATAGTAAATCTTCTGGATTCAACTATTCCAACAAACAAAGCACATTAAAAAATTACATCTTTCTAAATTATACACATTAAGAATTGAAGAATGTTCAACTGGAAATTTTTAAGATAGACCTATTTCAAAAAGCTGTTAAAAATTTCATGATTTTAAACTATAATCATTCAGTCAAGCAAGTCGGTGAATTTTGAAGTCTAAATATCTTCAAAATGGATCAGTGTCGAAAATGGAAAATATCAGAAAAACTCAAAATTCCAGAATTTTAAGAACATCATATTACGATAAATAAAATCCCAAATTAACTTTAATTTGTGATAATTAACTACATTTCACAATACTTTAATATATAATACAATATATATATATACTTTAATACTTTTTTTTAATTTCTTGAAATACTTCTAATCCTTTTGAAATAACTTAAAATAATTAAAATCCTTAGAAATTGTTTTCCATATCACTTGAAACCTTTGAAATCCATAGAAATCATTTTTAATCCCTTGAAGGTAAACTAAATTAAATTTTCTTTGAAATCCTTGACGATTCAATTAAATCCTTCAAATCTTGTGAAATTCCTTGGAATACCTTACAATCCTTTGAAATACTAAAAATTTTTTTGACATTTCTTTACATTTTTGTAATCTTTTTAATCTTCAATCTTTTAAATTATATAAATGTATGATCGTAAAAATCCATTAAAATTAGTAGAAATCATTTAAAATGCCTTGAATATAAATTACATTAAACTTATTCATTAAAGTCCTGCAAAAAGCCATTCAAGTAACTAGAAATCTTTGAATTTGCTAGAAATCCTTTGAAATTTCATTTATTTGCCAAAGTTCTCTAGAAATCCCTTAAAATTCACCTTAAAATCTTTGGAAATCCTACACAATTCTTTGAAATCCCCTCTTACTTTTGTAAACCTCTCGAAATTTTTTTGAATATGTTACCATATAGATTTCAATGTTTTGAAATCCCGTATATCCTTTGAAATAATTGGAGATCCTACGAAATTCCTTAAATCTTATGGTATTCTTTGAAATGCAATTAAATTAGTGAAAACAATTTAAAATACCTTGTAATCTCTTTTAAAAAACTTTAAATTTTGTAAACCCTTTTCAATTTTGTAAGTTCCGTTCGTACCCTTGAAATCAGTGGAAATCCCCTGTATTAATTTGAAATCCTAAATTATGTAAATAAATAAATCATTCATATTCATTTATAGTTTCTCTAATTTTTGCATCACTTCATTCAATATGTTATCATTGCTTATTTCTATAGTGAGTTTTTTATAATGATTTTTCTAGAATCGTGAAAAAATTATAAGAAATTCATTGCAGGAAAATCATTCTAGGCAGTGAGTTACGATCCCGTGGAACAGTTTTCAAATTCTGGAAAAATTGTTATACTTAAAAAATTTACAAAAAAAAAATTTTAATCAAAATCTTAAATAATTCTTCAATTTCGAGTTTTCCAAGTAAAAATTTATTTAATGTATATAATAAATAATATAATTCATTCCTTGTTTGGTTTAAAAGGAAAATAATTTTCTCGTTCCTGAGATTCATTCAGGATTTTAATTATCGTGAGAAAACAACATTTTTATTCATTGTCGAAACAGGGAAATGGTTTCACTTTTATTTTAAACCTGAGATCTTATCTGACGGTAAATAGATTATTCACACACGTCTCGCAATTTCACACTTATCAGAGAAGAGCCTTTGCCGAAAATTCTCACAGTTTTTCACGGGAGTTAATATACAGATGAGACAGGTTGTCTTTACTTCCGTTTTTTAGTTGTTATTTTATTTTTAAAAATGATTCTATCGCTTGCAGGAACTTGGTAATTTTCATAACTGGAATAAATTATGATTATATGAGGAAACCTGTTAATTATTATGAGATTACATGTTATTATGACAGTGTCAACAAAGTTATTTACCATCAATTAGAAAATATATTAAAAACTATGCTTTGGGATATCGTTTTTCAAAATATCTATAGTCAAATGTAATATAATCGCCATTTTTAATGATTTTAAACATATTTGAATACTAATTTGTACAATCGTTTTAAAGTGAAACAGTAAAAGTGTCAAATGTATACAAAAGTTAAGAGCGATTTCATTTTAAAGTTTTCGAACTCAAACCATGAACTTAAAAGAATAAAGTAATTAATTTAAGGTTGACATTTATTTAAAATTTTTAATATTATCTAATACTTAAACGCTTTTTTTAACCGCGCTTTCAATTTAAAACTTTTTGATTTATTATCAGTAAAAATGAAAACATTTGAAATTATTTAATACGCATATTCTTTTTTGGTCGCTTTCAATCGTTTTGCCAGAAGGTTTGGAGAATTATTAATGATAATCAAAAAACTTTCTGGTATTAAGTAATAATAATAGAAAATATTTTGTAAGAAAACATAGACTTTATGTAATTTTTTTAGCAGAATAGAATTGTGCTATTGTTTTTTTTTATCTTATAGTTTAAAACAAATCGTTTGCACAAAAATTGTTTAAGAAATTTGAAAATAGTTTTTTCTTTCTTGAAAAATCATCTATTAGTTTTTGCGCTATTAGTTTTCCAGTAGTTTTATGACAAAATATATTATTTTAAAGTGTGCAGAAATGGAAAAAATCGTAATGAAAAATTCAATTTTATCTTATATTAACGATTTTATAAAATTAATTTTTCACTTTGGAGGTTCTTATTCGTCTCGTAACATGTTTCGGGCATTTCACTTATTTTATGCCAATGAGATTGTAAAAATCATTTTTAAAAATTAATTTTTTTCATGACACTTACATAGTTATGATAGAGGACGATTTTTGACGATATTTTTCTCGAAAAGTAAAGTTTTTCCAACTCTTTTTTTCATTTCTGAAATACGTGTAATTTGAATTTTGAGAACGCTTTTTTGCTCTCCTGAAAATTTTTTTCTTTGGCACTCACATGATCTTGCCGTGACACTCTTTTTTTTAAATGTTACATTTCAAGTCTCCTAATTTTTAGTTGTTCGATCCGGAACGGTACAGTGTGAAAAAAAAAGAAATTTTTTAATGATTCTCATATTGAATCAAGCAATCGATTTCTAGATTGTCTATTTTCAACAATATTGCTGATTTTTTGCAGTGTAATTTTAAAAGTGCTAATAACTTCATGATCGGCAACTTTTCATTAGATTAGTGACCACCCAGATTCTAAAAAAACAGAGAATCTATGAAAAAAAGTTAGGATCTATTGATGTGCAAAAATGTGGAACAGGAACAAGAATTGTTGTCAGGTTGCATTCCCTCTAGACACACATCATCATATAAAATGTGGTCCCTACATGATCTTAACATGTAGTAAAGTAGATACAATCCGAGATTGAAGATAATATAATACATCACTATAACGATGATCCTCGATCTCTAAATTTCTAATACATCCCAGTTTAGAGATCAAGCATCAATGATTTCCAATTTTCGCCATCAAAAGCTTCTGCATTCATCATATAATGATCAGTCTTTCCTCTTTCCATTAGACTGTAAATCCGGAGGCTGAAAATCTCTCAGCTATTTGAATATCTCGATCTTGGTGCAGAGGAGAGCGAATAACATTCTCTGTATCTTTATGAGAGCGACGCAACATAGATATACACATATATGTTGTATCTACGCTTGCGTCTCACAATATATAGTTAAGTTTGCATTCTTGAGTGACTGAGAGATGGCTGGAGGAGAGAAATAATCTGAAGAAATAGGAGGAGAAAAGGAGAGGCTACAAATGTGCGAAAAGGATAGAGGTATCGAAGGATAGAAGTATATGAGGCTGGAATTATGTATAAGGATAGTTATTCAAGACTACAAATATATATATAAGGATTTAAATCTCTGGGTGTAGATGATGAAAATACAATGACCTTAGAAGATTATTTTTTATCTTTGTCACAAATTATTTTGGAAAATTTTCTTACCAATATCATGGTCACCAATTACTTTGGAAAAATGTGGTACCAGGCAATATCATTTGAACATTGTGTGGTACCGTGTGGTAATTGTATCTTGAACCTTCATTGGTAGCAAAAGGTTCCAAAGATATTGACTGGTACCAAAATGTTACGAAAATATTCATTGGTACCACAAGCTTTTAGTGCCACAAGTTTTCAATAATATTCATTAGTATCACAAACTTACGAATATATTGACTGGTAGCACAAGTTTCCTGAAATCTTCTCTAATACCAAAAGGTAACGAAGATATTTACTGGTACCACAAGTTCAGCAAAAATATTAATTGGTATCACCATTGGTTCCCCTAGTTTTCAAAAATATACATTGGTATTACAAGGTTACGCATTGGCAACAAAAATATTAATTGATAAAGAAAAATGTGGTACCAGGTAATATCATTGGAACATTGTGTGGAACCTTGTGGTATTGGTAGTATCCATTAGTATCTTAAAGTAACAAAGATATTTACCGTGCCACAAGTTTTAAGAAATATTCTTTGATACTACAAGCTTCTAAATATATTTAATGGTACCACAAGTCTCCACAAAGTATTTATTTGCATGTATCACTCTTTTTACTCCTAGTTTCAAAAAAATATTCATTAGTATTACATAAGGTTCCTCTTAGGAACCCCAAGTTTTCAAACATATTAATTAATACCACAAAGTACTAAAGCTGCACACTGATGAAAGAAGACTGGTACTACAAAGTTATGAAAATATTCATTGTTACAAAGGTTCCAAAGATATTGACTGGTACAAAAAGTTTCCAAAAAATATTAATTGGTATCACAAGGTTCTGCATTGGTAATACTTCCCAAATATATTAAATAATACCAAAAATTACTAAAGATGCACACTGTTTAAACAAGGTAACAAAATAGTAATTGGTAAAGAAAAATGTGGTACCAAAAAATTACGAAAATATGCGTTGGTACTACAAAGTTTCAAAGATATTGAATGATAACACAAGTTTCCAAAAATATTGATTGGTACCATAAGCTTCTAGTGCCAGAAGTGTTCAATAATATTCATTAGTACCCCAAAGTTACAAAGATATTTATTGGCACCACAAGTTTCCACAAATCTCCTTCAATACCAAAAGGTTCCCTAAAATATTTTAACTTCTCTGAAATCCCATGAAATTACTGATACCATTTGAAAATTCCTTGAAATATTTGAAAATATCCTAAAATGTTTCAAATTCATCAAAATCTTTTTAAAACCCTTAAAATATTTTAAAGCTCTTAACAATTTCTTGGAATTTTTAAAATACGATAAAATCTTAAAACTTCTTTGCAATCTCTTCAAATTATTGAAATCAATTACAGATTCCTTGAAATATTTAAAAATATTATAATATATTTTAAATATTTGAAAAATTTGAAATCCTACGAAATCCCTCAATTCTCATGAATACATTTTTTGAAATCCATCAAAATATTATAAAATCCCGTTTAAATTATTATGAAATCTGATGATATTTCTTGAAATCCCAGAAAATTTATTAAAATGCATTGAGAATACCTTTAGAATACCTTCAAATTATTGAAATCTATTAAAATATCCTAAATGATTTCAAGAGAATTCCAGAAATTTCAGAAATAGTTATAGACCTGAATTCAATGTTGGTTAACCCATGGATTAGTTTTCTGAAAAAAGTGACTAAAGTGATCTTTTCATTTTACAAAGTTGCTACAGTGACTTTATCTTGAAAGTAACTAAAAAGTGATTTGAGAAAAAAGTGACTAAAAGTGACTGTGAGGTGCCCTGATTATTCTTGACAGTTACTTAAAGTGCTCCTTGCAGAAATATTCTGACTTTTGCCATTTTTTTTTCTAAATCCCTGAATTTTCCCTGAGTTTTCCTGACCAACAAAATTTCCTGATTTCTCGGTTTCCTCTGACCTCCAGCTACCCGACATTGAACTTAATTGAAAACTTGTAACGGCAATAAATATCTTTGGTCCTTCTTTTACCAGTAAATATGTTTGTTACCAGTGAATATATTTGGTACCTTGCAATACGAACAAACAATCTCGGTCCTTTCAAGTACCAGTAAATATATTTTGTACCTTCTGGTACAAATGAATATCTTTGTACCATGTGATACTATTGGTTCCACATAAATTATGCTTTAAATAAGTATATTCTGGTAATAATTTTTATTTGTTACCATGAGGAATTATTTAAAAAGTAGTAAATAAAATTGATTAGTAATTAGTTCTGGTACCCTGCGATGTCAAAAGAAATTTGACTTGCAAGAAAGTTCTTGGAATGAAACAATTTGAAATTCCTAGCTTAAGAGATGCGGAAGAATATAGCCAAATAGAGATAGACATCTTTGGTATCTTTATAGGACTTGTGGTTCTAACAAACAATATTGGTCCCATGGAACTTTGCATGAATAAATTCAAATACAAATCTTCTGCCACCAGTAAGTTTCTGTTGATGCCATGAGGTATTCTTTAAACAGATACGAAATCCGATGTGTCAGTAATTAGTTCTGGTACCCTGTGGTGCCAAAAGAAATTTAATTTGCAAGAAAGTTCTTGGAAGGAAATAATGAGAAATTCCTAGCTTAAGAGATGTGAAAGAATAGAGCCAAATAGAGATAGAGACATGGAAGGATAGAAAGAGAACTATGTTGAAGCATAGCCAGGGGAAGGGGGTGAGGTTGGGGGGCTAGAAATACTTGTGTGCCAGAAGTGGATCCGTTGCGAAAGAAGGGAACAGGTACACTCGGCCTGTAACCACATAGGTATCTACATGCTATCCGACAGGGCCGAGAAGGTGAATCGCGAGATGCTAAGAGAGAAAGAGAAAGGACCAGAGAACTACCTGGTGGGGCACTTCTCTGATAATCTCTCGATCCTGCTCTCCCTTCACCCAATGGCGATGAAGGAGCAGCCGAGATGCCACGGCCACAGTCTCAGGAGCTGACTCGCGCGATTCATCCGCTTTAGCGAAACTCTCCCTGGATGAGAGTCCAGGTCAAAGACTTGACTTCCTGGTGTTTCCCGGAAAATGAGATAGGATTGAGGAATATGTGTTGTTTTTTCCCTCCTAGTGCCTTAGATGAGGAGTTTGTTCTTTTGTGCTGCGCTGGAATTTGAGGAATCCGGTACGGAAATGGGTACTGGTTCTTGGTAGTTCTTGGTGATCTTTTTGCAATTTTAGATGGAAGAATGAGATAGAATGTGTAGTTATTTCTGAGGTGAGGAGGTGGGAGAATCTTTAGGTGATTGGACTTTGGATATCTTCTGTCTTTAATTGGATTATTTCTCTTTTGGTTTGTTATTTAAGATCAAATTTATTGTAGTGGATCAGGATTGATATACGAAATTTATACTTTTGTACTGATACCAGACATTAATTGGTACCTGAATGAAATACTAGGTCTGATTAAATATTGGCATCACGACATACTATTGTATCTTACTGGTACCACAATTGTTTGGTGGAAGTTAGCATTCGGCTTGACTGGTACCACTGTCTTTTTATATTACAAGTTAATATTGCATGTTCTAGCATCACATGGTATGCTAAGTTCATTCACCGGTCCGACAAGATGCCATTCATATATGTATCTCATGGTATCAAATTTATTGATTAAGAACAGAAAGTACTAAATATTTCTTTTGTTACCAAAAAGTACAAGAAGGCTAATTCGTTTCTGAATATTTTTATATCCACAAGAGATTGAAGGGACTTACTGACATTTCAAGATACCAAATTATGGTACCAATAAATAACATGGTTATAATAGGATGCCAGTCAATAGTTGTAGTATTTTGTTGTACAGACCACTGATAAAACCAAAAATAAAGTTGACCTTTTGTAGTTATAATTTTAAATTTTGCTACCAATATATTGGTTGCATTCGTACCTCATGGTATCAAAACCACTTGTAGTCTTGTAGTCTTTTGGTTACAATAAAAACCTTTTATCCATTATGGTAGTAATAATTCGATTTGATATATTGTGGTTCTAAATAAATTTTTCTACCAATAATGGATGTCCAATAAATTGCTTCATGTGGTACCAATTAATAGTGGTACCAGTGAAGTTCCATCGTAAATTTGGTACCAAAAATCAATATTTAAATAGACCTTGTGTTTTATTCTGAAACCAAATTGTTTGGTACCGCCAATTAACCTTTTTACCACAAGGTAAACATTTTTTACTTGGCTGCGAGAGTTACGTTTTTGTTCTAAATTGTTCTTCGAGTTGTTAGCACCGCTTTTATCTTCAATTGCAAGTTTTCGTTCAGGTTTAAATTGCAGTCGTGATTATTGTTGTTCGAGGAACTTAAAGTTAGTGATTTCTTTCAGGCTTACCTACAGGCAATTCGTAGCAACAAGGGCGATCTGAGAATCGCTCTGGCGGAATCGTCCAAGCAGCTGGCTCCGCAAACTGGCCCTAGAGTTGTGCAGCACACGACGAGGTCGAACAAGGTCGTCGACACTGAGAAAACGCTAGAACGAAGTGAGCTCAAGGCAAACGGACAGATCGTCACCGAAAAGAAGAAAACAATCGAGCACGAGGAGGTAAATACAAGCACCATCTTCTTCATCTAAAAAATAAATTTTGTAACATTTTTGTTCTTCGATTCACGAAGATACTACCTCATATTCACTTTTCTCCAACTTCATTCATGAAACAAGACCCATTCATTTCTCCCTTCGTTGACCCCTGCATTCATTGTGTGTATCTTCTTTTCACTCTCGTTCATCTATTTTTATAAAATAATATTTTTTTTATATTATTCAATAATTGTTAACAAATTTTTACCGACACAAATAGTCGTAATTAATGCATGTTTAGGATGGCATTGTTTTTCTTGGAAAAAAGTAACATCTAGTATCACGAGATATCGAGGATATTCGGCTTACAATAAATGTGAACAAAAATATTCATCAGAACTAACAGTGAATGTAAATGGTATTTCGCGGTAGCAATACATATTTTTAGAGACTTCCAGTACATATATGTATCTTTCGTACCTTGTGGTACCAATTAATATTTTTGCAACCTTGCGGTACTAGTCATTGTTACTGGAACCTTCTAATACCAGTGGTATCAGGCTATATCATTGGAACATTGGTGGAACCTTGTGGTACTATACATTGGAAGCACATTGTTCCAAAGATATTGACTGGTACCACAGACTTAAAAAAATATTAATTGGTACCACAAAATTGTAAATATATTGACTGGTACCACAATATTACAACAATATACATTGGTTTAGGAATTTTAAATTGTGAATTTTTTTATGTCTCACGATCCACATAAAAATTAAATAAAAAATGAGCCAAAAACATCTTTCCAACTCAGAATTTATTACTTAAAAAACTCCTTTCTCCATCCTTTACTTACGTTTCGGTACAAATCATTTTACTTTGTAGTAGTATTACTCAACCTCGTGTTCCCAAAGACTATTTTTGATACCTTGTAGTATCAGTATATATCTTTATTAATTTTTGATACCAATGCATATTTTTCGGAACTTATGATACCGGTCAATATATTTGGAACCTTATGGTATCATTTAATCTTTTTAAGTACCCCTTGGAATCAGTGAAAATAATTAGTATGTATCTTGTAAACTCTTGACTAATTCAAATAATAAATAAAATATGAATATCCATAAACATAAAAAATAAATAATAATACAGTAAAATATAAGTTGGTAAATGGTAATAACATGAGGGCAACATCTCATCCGTAGATCAAGGACGACGAGCTCCCAGACGATGGGAAGGTAGGCAACGGGGACAACGCCTCTGAAACTAGAAAGGAGTGTTCCCAGAGATTTTTGAAAACCAGAGACGAGGATATTGTCGATTACGTCTCTGGAGGCGAGAGGGTCGCACGAGAAATGCGCTACGTCTCGGAAACAACAGAAGGTGAACGAATCGGAGATTGGCCTCCACCTCCGACCACCATGCGCACTCATCGTCTTCAGAAACAAGGTAAAAAGATAATTAACAAAAAATCCCTATAGTTTCATAATCTATTTCAATTTTATATTCTACATCTTTTCTCGTAATTTTAATTGATCAAGATTTTCTAATTTGGTAGGCTTTCCAGCTGATGCAACTCCTGCTTCGAGAAAAGACGCTTTGACGAAGAAACCTTTGGACCTGGAGGAAGAAGATGAAGCAAGGAAATTTGAGACCTCGAAATGGTTGGAAAGCCATTTCGGGAGTGAGTCAAGATCATCTCATGGATCTCTCGATGAAGATCCCCCAATTCAGACTGGAACCAACACTAGTTTCATCAATGTAACTATGAAATCTTGTACACCCAGGGACCGAGAATTCCAGAATACAAACTCTAGTCGTCCACAACCTCGTCGAACCTCAGGTCCAGACTCAACTTCTCCAGTAGGATATTTTCAGGGAATCAGCGAGTGGTCTGAAAGATATCAAGGAACAGGTAAACAATTTTAATCAATATTGTGATAAATCCAGTTGCTCTAAATCATCAATGTTATTCTAGATAAGCCAAACAACCATATCAGGACCTCTTCGCCCGCTCACTACGTGAATGATACGTCGAGGGACAATGGTTACATTCCTGAAAATTCTAGAAATCATGTCGAATCGTCCTATTCTAGAACTTTTGAGTCCAAAAGACATCAGGAAAGACACGAGCCTCCGGAACATCAGCGAAATGGAGCCCCTTCACCACCTCTTCGGCGAAGAGTTAGGGAACAGGTCAGGGAATTTCTATTGATGTAAAAAATTTTACAAGATTAAGATTCTGGCCTTTGAATATTAATGGTCAGGGGAAAATCAGGGAATTTTAAAAATTAAGTTTTGCGGCCACCCTGATATAATATTCTTGATAGTAATTTATTTGCCTTCTATTTCTGTTTCGCTTACTTTTGTTTGCAGTTGTTTCCACCTGGAGATTACATTTTTAGCTAAAAATATTATTATTTGGTTAAAAATTCAACAATTTTGTTCTCTTTTTTGGTTGGAACTTCGTCTTTTTGGATTGAAAATTTAACTATATTGGTAGAACTTTTTGTTGAAAATTAAAACTTTGCTTTTTAAAAATTTAACTGAAATCTTTATTAGCCGAAAATCCATGTATTTTTATAAAATTCGTCTGTTTGGTTTACAAATTCATTTGTTCTAGTAAAAATTTAATCTTTTATGAATAAAAATGCAACTTTTACGTTGAAAATTAAACATTTTTGGTTGATGATTCATCTATTTTGCTGAATATTCATCTTTTTGGCTGAATTTAACTATTTTTTGTTTAAAATAAAAATATGTAATGGTTAAAATATCTACTCTTTCATCATTCATTGATAATGTCTTTTTTGTGGAAAATTGAGCTGCTTTTAATTAAAAATTCATCCCTTTGGTTGAAGATTTAACTATTTTCTTGAAAATTCGTTTATTTTTTGTTTAAAGTTTATTTTTTGAACCTGAAATGTAACTTTTCCATTTTGGTTGAAAATTCATCTCTTTTGTAGAAAATTTGACTATTTTGTTGCAAACTCGTTTTTTTGTTGTTGAAAATTAATTTTTTTACTGAAAATTTAATTTTTCCATTTTTGGTAGAAAATGTACCTCTTTTAGTTGAAAATTGACCTATTTGTTTGAAAATTCATGTATTTTGCTGGATATTCATCTTTTTTGGTGTAAAATTAATCTTCTTGGTTGAAAATTCGTTTTTTTTTTGGTTTTACAATTCATTTCTTTGGGTAAAAATTTCAACTTTTTTGGTTGAAATATCAACTATTACTGAAAATTCAATTCTTTGTTTGAAAATTTCACTATTGTGTTAAAATTGTTTTTCTTATCAAATATTACATTTTATGTTGAGAATTCATAATTTTGTTGAATATTAAACTTTACGGTTTCTTTTTCAACTACCTCCTTTGCTTTGAAAATCAACTATTTGGTTGTAAATGCAACTGTTTAGTTGAAAAATAAATGCGTTCTGATTGAACTTTCAACTATTTGGTTGAAAATGGAACTGTTTTTGTTGAATTATAATCTTTTTTGTATTAAAAATTTGACTATTTGGTTGAAAGTTTATCTTTCTAGGTAGAAAATTCAAGTATTTGGTTGAAAGTTAAACTATTTTGCTGAAAATGTAGTTATTTTGTTGAAAATTGAAGTATTTTGGTAAAAAGTCATATTTTTTGGTCGAAAATTCAACTGTTTTGTTGAACATTTCGTCTATTTGGATAGGAAATTCGTCTTTTTTTGTTAAAAATTTATATGTCTAAAAAATTACATTATTTGTTTAAAAATTCAACAATTTTTTTGAAAATTGAACTATTTTGTTAAAGTCATCTTTTTTGTCGAAAAATAAAATTTTTTTAAATGTTAGTTTGAAATTGTATTGTTTTATTCGTTTTATGAAAGATTCTATGTTAAAAATGTTAGAAATATTATAAGATTGAAATGCTGGTCTTTGAATATTAATGGTCAGGGAAAATGAAAAATTGGTCAGGAAAAAATCAGGAAAAAGTCAAGGAACTTTTAAAATGAAGTTTTTCGGCCCCCCTGAATCAAAATCGGGATAATAATCCTCTATTTTTCCTTTAAAGATGAGGTCTGAAGAAAAAAACAGCTTCAGCGAATCTCCAGCAGGAAGAGCAACGAGTCCAGTTCACGTGGTTCAGCGAACCTGGGAAAGCCGAAGCAAGGATGTTCAGAATCAAAAATCGGAGCGGGAAATTCGAAAAAGTCCTGAAGTCAAGGCCAAGCCAATTTTCACTCCAAGGTCTCGTTCTATTTCGCCAATTCTCAGAATGTCTTCACCAACTAGAAAAGAGAAGAAGATCGTTGAAAAAATTGTTGAACCAGAAAGTCCTCGAACCCCAAAATCTGGTCAGTCGAAATACAAAATTGGAGAGTCTTTCAGAAAACTGGTTGGAAAATTGCGGTCAGCGAGTACAGAAAGAAAAAATAAGAGAAGTGGTAGTTCAACTTCCCAACTGACGCAAACTGATGATAGTCCAACTTATTTGCAATACAATACTGTTGATAGAAATATTCCTCTTGTGACGGATTACAGTTCGGAAGATAAGCCACCGGAAAGACCACCTAGATCTCCAAGAAATAGCACCCCTGTTTCTCAAAATATTAAAACTACGAAATTGAATGATTATAATTCCCAGGAACAGTGTCATCGAAATGATTCTGGTCCTCCTGTTCAGAGGTCAGCATTTTTTATCAGAATTAGATGAATAGTTTTTGATTCTGACTGATATTTAATATTTTTATTGTCAGGTATTATCTTGGAGAAGATCCGTTCGGAGGAAGTATTTATGGTAGAGAAAAAGGATACGGAAATTCAAAACCACATGGAAGACATAAAACTTCCGGAAAATCAGGAGTTGAGAGAGAATACAGGTAAAAAGGAAAATGCATCTTTCAGGGAAATTGGTTTCGTAGTTTCTGCAAGATTTTGAACTAACATTTTTCTTTAATTTTATCAGTGCAATTAATTTTCTTTCATGGGAAAATGTTTCGTTGCAATGCCATAATTTATCTAAGCTTTGCTATTTTTATAAAAGAGTCGTGGTTTTTGTTTCCTTGATTATAAGATTGGAAATTTATAATAAACCTAGATACAAAGGATTAATGACTGACAATGAGATTCAGTGACTCAACAATCCACGTGTAAAAAAGTCGTGGGAGGAAAGAGTGAACCAGTAATGACTTGAGATTTACTTAATGTTAAGATCTTTAGTCGAATCTTTGCAGTGTAATCTAGAAAGTGCAAACTCATTGTTCTTACTCAAAATTGTTGTCGTATTACGAAAGATTAGAAATTTAGTTTCTCAGTTTCGTGATTGGTGACAAGTGAATTTCACAGATGCGGGGCAAAATGATTAAAAAATTAGCATTAGGTAGATATTTTTAGGAATTAGTTACTGCATGTCGAATTGGATTTTTCTAGATCAACTTGAACCGATGTTTTACAAAGATTTCAAAGACTTAACTAAGATTTCAATGATTTCACAAAGATTTAATAGATTTCAAATGATTTCAAAGATTTCACACAGATTTCAGAGAATTCACAAAGATTTCACAGTCATGTTAAAGAATTTAGATTTCAAAGATTTCACAAAGATTTCAAAGATTTCACAGAGATTTCACAGATTTCAATGATTTCATAAAGATTTCATAAAGATTTCATAGATTGCAAATGATTTCAAAAGATTTCACACAGATTTCAGAGTGCAGAAAGATTTCAAAGATTTCACAAGATTTTAAAACGATTTCAAAGATTTCACTGAAATTTCAAAGATTTCAAAGATTTCAAACATTTCATTAAGACTTCAATGATTTCACAAAAATTTTATAGATCTCAAAAGATTTCGAAGATTTCACAGATCAATACGATGTTTTAAATTTTTTTCTTCGATTTTTCATGCTTATACCCCCCCCCCCCCCCCGCCAAATTTGTTCGATTCGACAAAAAAATAAATGTGTATTTAAAAAAAAGATAGGTTCCGCAAAGCCCATAAAGTTTAACACCTATTTTTTGTCAATTCATCTTTTTTCGTATCTTGCATAGTCAGACTGCACCTTAGAAAAGATAGCTTTAAAAAATAATAAATTGTCGAAACAAATACTTTGTTATCTTCAATTAATTATTACTTTACTTTAACTTAAAAGTTACCAAAAATTTGGAAATTTCAGGAAAACCCGCATATTTATAGCATTATTTAAAGAGAATACTGTTATAAATAATAAACTGTTTAAACAATTATTTTTGTTAACTTTAATTATTTGCTCACTCTAACTAAAAAGTTAATAAGTTCAGACAAAACCGCGACTTTCTGCCTCTATTCTAATGGCTATAAACAATAATAAATTGTTTAAACAATTTATTTAAATATATAATTATCAGTACAAAGTAATATTGGACGTATTAGAAACAATTTTTACTAAAAAAATAATAATTAGCGGCGAAAACTCGCAAAACCCAATTTTTCCCTAATTTTTTCGGGACCCTATAAAACAGACTTATGGTGGTGAAATTCAAAGCGTGGATGCGAATAAATTTGGGGGGGGGAAGCATGGAAATTCGAGAAAAAAAGTTTTCAACGCTTTTTTGTACACAGTGCGTCTCAATCATTTTCAACCTAAAAGTTCTTGCACTCGACTTTTCTTTACAGAATACTTTTTTCTAATTATTTTGAAGTATTTTATACTTGAAACGAAAATGAAGTATCGAGCCTTTTTTGAAACAGGAAAAATTCAAATTTAGGAAAAACTTTTTTTACATATTTTAAATTATTGTTTATGAAGTGTTATTCTACATTAAAAAAAAATTCAAAGTAAGCGTCGCATGCCTATAAAAAGGTTAAGTCGTTCAATCCTCCCCCTCCCATACTTTCCCTCCCCTCACTTCACCCTTCGCCCCTTCCGAAACTTCTTCCTCCTCTACCTCCCCCCCCCACCGCTCTTCTACAGCTGACGCTCCCATTCTCCTACTTCCCTCCTCGAGCCCATACTTTCCCTCTCCAACTCACCCGAATTTCCCCTCACTTACCTTACTTTCCCTCTCCTGATTTCTTCTCACTTTCCATACTTCCCCTCCCCTCTTCTTTTTTTTGTAACATTTTTAGGACGGGGAAGTAGGTGAAGTGAGGGAAAATGAGAAAAAATGAGGGGAAGGAAAGTAGGGGAAGTAGTTGAAGTAAGAGAAGTGAGGGGAAGGTAATTAGGGAGAGTGAGAGGAAATTAGGGTGGGGAAGTAACTGAAGTGATGGAAAATGAGGAAAGGGAAATAGAGGGTAGGGAAAAGTTTAAAATTTTCCCTCACTTCACCTACTTCTTCACCTTAACTTTCCCTCACTTTCTCTAATTTCTCTCCCTTAATTTTCCGTCACTTCACCTACCAAAAAAATTTTACGAAAAAAAAAACGTTACGAAGCAAAATTAAAATCTCATTTCTCTTACTTCACCTACTTTCCTCTCCTCATTTACCTTCACTTCCTCACATTTCCCCCTCCCATTCCCCACTTACCCTACCCTTAATTTCCCTACTTTCCCCTCACATCATATAATTTCGCACCCTCATTTCCCTTCACTTCCCCTAATTTCCCTCTCCTCATTTTCTCTCACTTCGCCTACTTTCCCACCCTTAAAATGTTACGAAACAAAATTATAATCCCCTCATTTCCCTTACTTTACCTACCCTCAATTCCCCTACTTTCCCTTCTTTCATTTTCTCTCACTTCACCAACTTCCCCACGTTTATTTCCCCGCACTTTCCGTAATTCCCCTCCCGTCATTTCCACTCATTTCTCTACTTTCCCTACCCTCATTTTCCCTCACTTGCCCTATTTCCCCTCTCCTCACTTCCTCTCACTTCCTAGGAAATGATTTTTTATTATTAACGTGACTAAAGCGTTTTTGCACTCAACTTTTAAATATTATAAATTATTGTTTAGGAAGTTTTATTATACAGTGAAAACTGAGTAAAAGAGTGTCATAAAATAATTGCATAAATTGAAAAATGTGAGTTTTATGGAGGCTTTCTTATAACAGAAAATTGGTTTTTGTCATTAAGGTTATTAAAGCGCTTTTACGCTCGACTTTTCTTTATTGTTTATTACTTTTCGATAGATTTAAACGTTTTAAATATTTAATGAAACAAAAGTATCCAGCCTTTTTTTTGAATGAGTAAAACTCAATTCTAAATTTCCAAAAAATATAATAAAATATAACGTTTATTTAACAACAAAAAATATGTTGTTTTTTTTCTTTTATATTTAGGTCTCACTTTTAGGTTGAAGATAGTTGAGGCTCACCGATTCTAGTCATCAACCTCCCGACTTGAACTTAAATTTGTTTTGTGATAAAAGATTCAGTAAATGAAAGAAAGTTGATCCTCGCTTGGCAAATAACTCAAATAACCCAGCATGCAATAATTTGGTAGATTTGATACACTGGTGAATTGGTTCTGTTTGGTGTTAGATCGAGTAAGGGGGCCTTGGCTTCGAATGAGATCCAGTGAATTCAACCTTTTCTGCCTGAAAAGAGGGACTCATATCAGTAGACCCTCGTATTCTCTCGAGTAAGCCTTACAAATCAGTAGACTTAAAAGCTGACTCACCCGTCTTTTCTAAGCGCTGATTAGTCATAGCCAATGCCAAGAAAGTTCAAAAACGTCGCTTCGTTAGTACTCGAAAGAACCATTAATAAATTTCAGTGTGGAATCCAGTTCCTTGGGTCGGTTTAGCAAGTCCACCAGTCGCTTGGCCAGTGAATACGAGAGGGAAGAACATTTCAGAAGCACCCAGACCCTGCCGAGGAAGCTTCACACTTCCAGTCAATCAAGGCAGAGAAGACAGACATCCGGAAACCATCTAAACGAATCCCGGCTGGGAAACCACTTGAACGAGTCCAGACTAAATCAGATTAATGAATCCATAACTGGGAACCATTTTAATGAGTCCAGGATTGGAAACAATCATTCTAATGAATCCAGGATTGGAAACAATCATTCCAATGAGTCTAGGGTGGGAAACAATCACTCTACTGAGTCTAGGATTGGAAACAATCATTCTAATGAGTCCAGGATTGGAAGACCTTCATCCAATTCAAATCAGCCTCACAGATATGGAAGCATGATCAATATTTCCTTCAAGAATAATGTTGGACATCCTAAACCGGTTCAAAGTCCTCTTCAGGGTCCAACGAAACCAGATAGGACCTACAAATCTTCGCTCTCTCGTAGCAAAAGCTTTAATGTTGAAGCTAGTAGAAATGGTAATGATCGATATTCTCCGAGCACTCACTATAAATCAAATTCCCAATTGAATCGATTGGATGAAACTCCGCCTTTGAAGAGTCCTGGAATTCTGGCCAGTATCAGTCGAAGCAACAGGGATCTCTTCAAAAATGGAAAGCATGAGCATTAATCATTATGAAATTCAATATTCAGCTCAAACTTGAGAAACATGATTATAGAAACTAGAATTGGATTAATTGGACATTATTTTTTATTTTCTATCCAATCTTATTTTATTTACAGCAATAGCTTCAATTTTTTAAGGTAAATTTAATGAGGCCTGGTAGTCTATATCGCTGAAGAAATAGAAGAAAGGAAATGTTTGAATAAAAAGCTGTTTTTCAATTGAAAATCAGACAGGAATCGTTTTTATAAGTTTTTAAGAGGAGACACCAGTGAATTTTTAATGTATTTCAATTTTAATGATTTAATATTTGAAAATGTGTGTTTCTGATGCAATTTTTTAGGCAGGATATCTGAGGTGGAAAAACTTTAACAATTATTTGCGTTTGTTGTATTACTTTCGAAGATGTTCTGGGGTTAATTCTTAAATTCGTCAATTTTTGTACTTATAATATCAGAAAAAATATGTTTTCAAAT
Organism: Andricus grossulariae; assembly: GCA_011634705.1. NCBI lineage: Eukaryota > Metazoa > Arthropoda > Insecta > Hymenoptera > Cynipidae > Andricus > Andricus grossulariae. The sequence continues at coordinate 4,255 of JAABKJ010000654.1, read as the reverse complement.
TTTCTACTTTTTCACTTTCAATTATTTTCAAATTCCAATTCACATTATTTACAAGCTCTCGTTTCAGAATTTTCAAAATTTTCTTTTTATTTTAAAGCTTTCTAGTTTGAATACATTCAAATTTCTAATTTTCTGAAAATCAACTGCTGTTTTTTTTTAATTTAAATTTAATCGAAAGCCGTTTTAAAGTTCGAAACGGGTTAATCTTTAGAATAGAACATTTCAAAAACAAACTCAACAAATTTTGAAATAATTTGAAAGTGTTTCAAAAAATCCAAATTTTAAAGAATTTGAGTTTGCTCAAATTCTAAAGACTCATCAATAAGAATCAAAATTCAAGTTCAATTTTCTACAAAAACTAAAGCTTTTTTTAAGATTTTTAAATGCAAGGATTTTCTAGTTTGAATTATTATTAAACAAAGTATGTTCAGAATTCATAAAAGTCCATAATTTGATTATATGGTTATTTAATTGAATTTTTTGAAAATAGTCTGCGAGGCCTATTAAAATTACTGGATTGAAACTTTATTTACCTAAGTTTGAAGGAAATGACAAATTTTCTTTTTTGATGATAAAAAATATGTTCTTTTGTTTTAGATCTTAAGAAATGTTTCTCCACTAATAATGTATATTGTTTGCAAATTTGAAAAACTATTTTCAACACAACATACCTTAGTTACGAAAAAAACTTCGATAACAAAATTCTAAAAGAATGAAAGTCTCTTATCCTTTCTCAGGTCTGAGTTTAAAACTTCCCAAAATAGAATTCTTATCTTATGAAGAACAATTATAATTCTTACTGTCTATGCCCCAAGATGACACCATCTTAAAAAACAAGCTTTTTTTAATTCGTGTACTATTTTTTAATTTAATATTAATCGAATCTATGTAGAAGAATTTATAATAATCTATGTACAATTTTGAAATTAATTTCGAAAAATACTGAAATGTCGAAAAAGCTTATGTGAATAAGTAAGGATTCATTCTGTGGCATATTTTTTAGATATAAATCCACGTATTTGTAAAGCAACTTTTATAACTAATATTATGTTTTGAATAAATATTATAAATATTTATTACCTATTTTTCAGTATCCCGAAGTGCAGTCGTTATAGGGTGGCAGAAAAAATTAATTTTCAAAATTCCCTTTCTCCTGATGTATCCCTGACCAAATTTTCATTTTGACCATTAATATTCAAAGATCAGAATTTTAAGCTTGTAACATTTTTAACATCGAATTATTTATAAGCGGCATGAAACAATTTTGAACCAAAAAAGATTACTTTTGTACCATAACATATGAATTTTCAATCCAAAAGAACGAATTTTCAAACAAAAAAGATGACCTATTAACAAAATAGTTTAATTTTAAACAAAAAAATTAAATTATCAACAAAATAGTTGAATTTTTAATCCAAAAGGACGATTTTTCTGTGCAAATAGAAAATCTTTCAACAAAATAATTAAATCATCAACAATTTTTTATTTGTTTGAATTTTTAACCAAAAGTCCAAATTTCAAACAAAGAAGATTAAATTTCAACCAAAAACCCTTTTTTTAACACGACAAGTTGAATTTTCAACAAAAAGATTAATTCTGAACCAAAAATATATTAGTTGATAATTCAACAACAAAAAACGCATGTTTAACCAAATAGTTCAATTTTCAATCAAAGAGTTGAATCATAAACGAAAAATATAATAATTGATATTTCAACAACAAAACAAACCAATTTTCAACAAAAAAAAAACTACTTTCAACAAAATACACGAATTAAACAAACAAACAAAAAGAGTTGAATTTTCAAATAAAAGCGATCAATTTTCAACAAAATTCACGAGTTTTCTAAAAAACAGTTGAGTTTTCAACCCGCATATATTAATTTCTACCAAAAAGACGAATTTTCAAAATAATAGTTGAATTTTAAACGAAAGAGATGAATTTTGAACTAAAATGATGAATCTTCAACAAAAATTAATTTTTAACAAATTAGTTCAACTTTAAACTCAGAAGTTGAATTTTCGAACCAAAAAGCCGAATTTTCAACAAATAAAGATTTTTCAGTCAAGAAAGAAAGTTCCTCCAAACGGTTTAAGTTTTAAGCCAAAAGAATAATTTTATGTAAACAGTTGAAATTTTAACCCGAAAGTATGAATTTTCAACGAAGAACTTCATTTTCAACCAAACAATTGAATTTTTAACAAAAAAGGGGACATTCTTCCCAGAAGGCTAGTTTTTTTACCAGAAAAGACTTTTAAACTAAACAAAAATCAAGTTTTAACCAAAAATGGAAAGTTACATTTTCAAACCAAAAATCAAAAAATGTTGACACAAAAAAAAAACTAATTTTCGACAAAATAGTTAAATTTTTAACCAAAGAGATGAAATTTCATAGTAAAAAATAATTGTTTAATAAAGGACTTTTATCCAAGTAGTTGACTTTTCAATTAGAAAAAAATCCCTTTTCAAAGAAAAATGGAATAGTTACATTTTCAGTTTAAAAAATTCATTTTCAACCAAAAAAGAAACGAGTTTCGAACAAAGTAGTTCAACTTTCAACCAACGAGATGAATTTTGAACTAAAATGATGAATTTTTTACATTCTGTAACAGGAATGCTTAAATTTTCAGTTAAAAATAATTAATTATCAACGAAAAAACCTAATTTTCAACCAAAGATTTATTTTTTAACAAACTGGTTCAACCTTCAATCAAGTAAAGGGATTTTCAACCAAAAACCAGTTTAATTTAACCAAAAAAGACGAATTTTCAAACAAAATAGTTGCATCCTCAACCAAAGAATTTTCAACTAAGGAATTGTATTTTTAAACAAAAAAGATTAAATTTCTACCAAAAGAGATGCATTTTTCAACCGAAAAGACAAATTGCCAAAGGCAGTTCAATTTTCAACAAAAAAAGATTTCAGTTGAATTTTCAACACCAAAATATTGAATTTCAACAAACAATAACTTTCTATCGAAATAGTAATTTTTCCGGGAAAAATTTGTTGTTTTCCTTGATCATTAATATTTAGAGACCAGAATCTTAATCTTGTAACATTTTTAACACCGAATTTTTAATAAGCGAAATAAAACAATCAAAAATTAAAAATTAAAATGTATCGACAGTTATTTAAAGTGCCTCTTATAGGGATTCCCCGACTTTTGCAAGATTTTTTTCAAAATCCCTGATTTATTTTCCCTGATTTCCAGGCTTTCTCTGACCTACGGGTCACCCTATCATTACAAAATAGGAAGTAGGTCTAGAATTAAATTCAAAGAAATTACGAAACTTAAAAATGAAAAATTTATTAACAATTAAAAATCGAGAGATTGTCTTGACAAGTAAAAATAATAAAATCTACAATGTTGGGAGTATTCGATGCCTTTCTTAAGCCTAAGTATCGACGATAAGTTTCAAGTGGTTTTCTTTTTCTTTCTCGCCAATTCTGCAGAACATGTTTGTATTTTTTTGATTGCCAGAAGCACAATTGCGAGATTAACAATGTATGTACAAATACAAACCAGGCAAATGTCATTCAGTAAATATAAAACTATGGCCAGGTAGACGGAAGTTAAATTTGCGAGAAATCCCAAAACCACTAGAATTCCAGTGTAGGGTTGTCGATTAAAAAAACCTGTTGAGAAAAAAAATTAAAAACGTATGTAATTTTATTTTTAAAAACAGTGATCATTTTAAACTTACTCAAAATTGCAACCAGAGTGTAAAATAGAATTCCATAGACACTGTTGGGCACATGAAAAATGGAGTCATCAGGAATTAGTCCAAATCCTTTTCCATATCTGTAATCAAATTTTTATTATTATTAGGATGCCTACTCAATCCTGGAAAAAAATCACTTACAATTCCAGGGGTTTTCCAGGTATCTCTAGAATTTTCAAGGTATAATTTTTCATAATACGCAGCCTACTTTGTCATAAATAACATGTTTTTTTCTTAATTTCTTAACAGTACAAGTTTCTAGATATTTAATTAAATACATAATACTAAAAACATAATTCATCATTTATTGAATCTGTTCACAAGATAGTTGAATTTTCAACCTAGAAGGATGACTTTTGAACAAAATTGTTGAATATTACTTATCTTTTGTCCATTAAAAATAGTAACAATGAAAAGCACCAATTTTTTTTGGAAAAAATGATCCACATTACAAAGTTTATTATTATTATTATTATATCATTAAGCCGTTTCCCTTTCGGGGTAGGCGTGAATTGCTCGGTTGGAAAGTAGTG